>VDFB02337895.1:0-49689 GCA_007258455.2 Sequoia sempervirens
CTCAAATGTAGGCAAGGCTAATCTTTGATCAGCCCCTGAAACACCAAAATACAAAAACATTTAAATAACCCAAAAATTCAAAAAACAACCTCATAACATTTCAAAAACATCAAAAGCATCCAAATATTTGAAAAAATCCATCTATCTCATTTTTCTTCACCCACAATAATCAATCATCCATAATAAATCAATCGTCACCTTTAACCTTTGGCAAAACAATCAGAAACAAGTATAGCAAATTTAAAAGTGTAAACCCAAACATCAAGGTCTCAAGTCTAGGCTAGTAGGTAAACAAGTTGGTCAATTCTTGGTATCGATAGCCCATCATCCCATTAGTCTCAAAATCATCTGATAGCATCATGTCCTAGGATGCATCCTTCCTACAATGGACATCAACATCATACTTCACCATAGTTTAGTGTTGGCTAGTGGTATGGAGAACATTGAATTGTTTGTTTACTTGATCTTTTCTTGTGATTTATTTTATTGCACCTATTCCCATGACCTCTCAAGGATGTCTATCTAAAAATATTTAGAGAGAAAGGAATGGGGAATTGATCATTATCTTTTGTTTGTTGTGTTTGTTGGACGTTCTTGTAACATAATTTGGTAAATACTTGCTTTGGTAGGTGTGTATGGAAGAAGTTTTCGACAACTTGTTGACTATTTCATTGATAGGTTATGCCTTTCCATGTTTTGGTCCAAGATGTTTGAAACTTCTGAAATGCATCCTAGTGAGGTTTTTGTATGTCAAGTGTGAACAAGAATACTCCTATCTATTTTTTTTTAGTCAAAGTCCATCACACTAGATAGCACACCATCTTGGTTGTTTGTACCTTGATCCATCATATCTATGTGTGTTATCAAACATAAGGAAAATTATTCTCTTTACATCCCCAATCCCTAGATAAGCAAACCATCATCATTCATTATCATATCCAATAAAGTCTCGATGATTCATATACTTGTTGGACTTCTGCATCTTCTCAGACTCAAGGTTTGATCCCTCTTATTCTTCTTATTCTTCTATCTTTACTAAGATTTCTATCTAAGTATTAAATATGTATTATATATCATAATAGACATGAGGTTACCCATGGCCGATGATTGTCTATAGATCATCAATTTTTTCTACATTAAACATTCGAGCTTTATAGTTCCCTCTGAGCTAAACTAATTCTAAATCTTTATCGTGAGATCGACCTAAAAATCATAGTTTTCACCTGATCTCTCGAGGAGGCAGTATACCAGCATACTTCTTCCCACTGGGGCATCCAAAAAAATTAGAAATTTTTAAAATTTTGATCTCAATAAGGTAATTCTTTGAACCAATGCAACAGGTACATTGCTTCAAAGAAGGGAAAAATGTAGACATGCAAATAATATTAATCAATATCATACATCTAATTCCATTTCTTCTATTAATCAAATAATGTAATTTTATAGATTAATTCACTAATAATATTTAATTAAATAAATCGATTTGTTTAATTAAAATCCTCAAAATCCTCTTATTAATTAAATAAGTCAATTTTTTAATTAATACCCAAAGTCCTCATATTTGATTAAATAAATGAAATTATTTAAATCAAATTCACTAACCCACTCAAATTTAATTAAATTTTAAATTAATTAACATTAATCCTCATTACCCATTCTCTATATTTTGACTCAACCTTGGTCAAACTCAACCCTAGACTAACCTGTTGATGGTGTTTTCTGCACAGCAACAACTCAGACAAGATACAAGTATCCTATCTCTCTTAAAAGACAAATCTCTATTAGCAAGCCTCAAGAGATAACCCCAAGGTCTCTAATGTTAGGTATTGACAATGCATTAACAACTTAGTGATAAATGTGAAAATGCTGGTAATCACAAAGGGACCTTACTATAAGCAAATATTGAATCTTCGATTTTATCAGATCTAGCGATATGGTGATACTTCAAATCCTAAACCTAACCAAGATAACAAAAGAAATAGACAAATATAAGGGTTTCAAAGATATTTCTAAGATTAACAATACAAATGATAAAACACCTGAAATGAGCCAATCCCTTAGAAACTAATTGCTACTTGACCCAAATAAATCTGCAATCTTACAAAAATAGTGCAATCTTCTAAGGCATAAAATATTTTCAAGCCATGAAAATTTATCCAAACAATCCTATTGCAATTGAAATGAATAATCATTCACAACTGAACTAAGCACAATGAATATCAAAGTCCAGGCTAACTTTGCAAAGCAACTAACAGTTAGCTAGCTGCAAAAAGTATGGACTAGAGATTGCTGCAACACTTCAAGCATCAAATCATAAACACCATTAAGTCATCTAATATTAAACCTGGCATGTATCAAATAAACTTAAGCAATTTCAAAAGATAGAATCACAGGAACCATGCCAGATAAAATTAACACAAGAAAGACACCAAATTGTAATGTCTTTACTTGCATTAAATCACCCAAATTTGCAACAATTCCAGTCTTATGTTACAACACTTGCTTGAAATCTATCTGACTACTAACTTCTTACTCTAATATTGAATTCGCTCCAATGTAACACTATCTAGCCTTTTAAAATGAGGAATTAACCCTATTTATAGAGATTCCATCTTATGTCGGCCCAAATAGGGTTACAAAACAATTGCTCCCCAGAACAAGTCGGCCAAGAGGAATTCATAAAAAAAGTATGCATTAACTGCATGCACCCTATCCAGGTCAGCCTAGGATCTCTAATATGGCTCCATCCAATGCATGTGAAGGATGAGGAGGAATAATAGGGAAGCACAAATTCTGATATGAAAATGCATTAAATGCTTTCCCCTTTGTCCTTATCTCGCTCTATTTTATCCTGCACCATTAAAAATATCTTCTCCAAGTTGGCTAGAGGTGGAATAACTAATACTTTAATTCTTATTTCAATTGAATTAATGTCCTCTCTTGATTATTTGATGACCTTATCCCAATCCACCTTCATGGTCGAGTACTTGTTTATCACCATAATGTATGTGGCTGCATCATCTAATTGGTGCTTAGTCACTGGAATGTCATCAACTAGAACATACACTTCATGCCACCATTTTCTTAGTTGTTCCAAATTCAAATGCTTTGGTGCAAACCTCTCCCTCCTTGTCATAACCTCAAAGAAAGAAATGCATTTGTTATAAATTTGAGTCAGGGTATTCTCAATTTGCTTTCCCTATTTGTGCACCTTCTTCAAAACCCTTTGCCTAATTTGTAAAGCTTCATGCCATTCCTAGGGTTCTTTGGAAGAAGAAAGAATTCCATCACTTACTAGCTTATCTTCAGTATATTCCATGACTGTCTTGGTATTTTGCAATAAGAGATCAATATCCTCCTTGTCTTGAGCTAGCACAACTTTCAACCACTCCATTGTCCTAATGACATTACCACCAATTGCCATAATCTCCTTGATAACATCATCTCCTTTTACTCCTACTTATTGTAACTAGTTCAATGTGGCATGTGCAGTGGTTTTCATTTTCTCCAATTTTTTGATAGTTTCCTCTGGTAAGAAACTTGTTGCAAATCATGATGAACTGACTTGGCTGATGGATTGCAAGGGCTTCATTAAATCCTATAGATATTTCCTCAACTTATCATTTTATTTCTTCAAATCTTGCATTGCTTTCACCTCTTTCTTCAACCTCCTCACAATAGCAACACTGGAGCCCTCAAATTCCTCAACCTCTTGCATCAAAGAAGTGGGTCTTAGATTGATGGTTTGTACACTATAATAATTTCTAGTGACCTCATATTTATATTTATCTGGTGCAAGGGTGGCAATGTGAATAAATATGTTGTTTGATTCATCCCTCTTAATCTTGGAGATAACCTTGGATTACTTCTTTGTTTTTTATTTTCCAATCTTAGCTAATAGATCATCCCAATTTGGAGGAGTATCATCCACCACAATCTACTTACTTTTCAACTCCTTGTCTAGCCAAATAGGAATGGTAGATTCTAACTATAATTCATCTTTTACAGTTGCTTCTTGCTAGTCTTTGGAGGAATCTATATCAAGAATCTCCTCAATTTTATCCTCTCTGTCCTCTTCTAGATTCTCATCCATTTCTTCCTCATGCTCCTCTTCTACATGCACTGGTGAAGGGGTCTTGGTAGGCACCTCTCTATCTCCCTCATCACCATCAAGTGAATCCTCATATGTCACCAAGGGCGACTACAAGATTCTTTCTATTTCTACCTCTTTTATGTAGAGTTCACCTTCTTAGAATTCTTCTTTTCCTTGATCTTGGTGATGCTCTACATATTTTGACTACTCTAGTACATCATGTGATTCATGATGAGTATCCATATGTTGTTCTGTAATAGGGGCTACTAGAGGATGATCCTTTTCCAATACATTATCTTTGGGAGAAGGAGTCCTTCACCTCCTTGTATATACTTGAGTCTTCTCCCTTAAAATTTCCACATTTATTACTGGCAGGCTTATTTCTTCGTTCCCCTCAAAAGATTCATCTTTCTTCTTAGAATTCCAAGCTACCCTTCTCCTTTTTAGGCACAAGAGCACTATCTTTCTTTTCCTCTTCAAACAGTTCTTCCTCTGTAGGCCTCTTTGTCTTTGAAATGTTAGTCCTTTTCTTAGCAATGGGTTTCCTTTGCTTCTCCCCTTCTTTCATTTGAGCACCCTTAACCTTGATCTTGAAAGGGAAGTCTTCCTTAGCTTTACCTTTAGATTCTTGCTCAACTGATTCCTCAGAGGTAGAATGACACTCCAAGTCTCCCATCAAGTCATAGGTGAATTGCACACCTTCACTCTCAAGCTCCTATATCTTGTATTTTAGCCATATCTTGGTATACTTGATCATTGGGGTCATGATTTTCTCTAATTCAGTCTTCTCTTCCTCTAGCCAATCTATTTCCCCTATCGGTTTGTCCTTTATAGGCTCATAGTCATGACTCTGAATCGAGTCTCCATCATCCTCAATCTAATCAGGAATGACTTTAACACTATACAATCTAACTACATCAATTGGCAACCTAGAGAACTTCTTCTTCCTAACTTCAAAGTCATCTTTATTGCTGGGCCAATAATCTTCTATATCATCTTTATGACGATACTCCCTACTAGCTTTCCTCTAGGCTTCACTAGTTATATCAAATATAGATCTCTTTGAATGAAAAGATAAACCCAAAGTTCCATTTCCTCCTCATAAGCATGTGTTGAATTTATAGAGGGGTAGGCCTCATTACTACCAATCTTGAGAGGGAAATCATTACCAAACCCTGTCTTGTGTTTATCTTTCTTGCCTATAATATCAAAATAAAAAAATTGCCTTGTCATCTCCAATAGTACAATGTGATATGTGGGGTACCTACAAAATCTATATGGGGCTCTTTGCAACCATCTATCCTAATGTATGAGAAGGTAGGTAATTGGATGAACCAAGCTCCAAACCTCTTGATTAATTCCTTGGCATGGTTTGATATCCAGACATGCTTTGCACATTGAAGTAGCCTGGTTAGATGCATGGTGAATGCATCATTCAACCTCCTTTAGTTTGGGCTGCCCAAATGTAGTTGTGGGTATACTTCATAAATCACATCTAGTCCAAACACACCCCTTGTGCTTAGCCCCTTATACGGATGGAACCTTGCAAGTGCATAAACCAAGTAGGAGGTCATTGTGGAACATGGAACATCTAGTTTTGAAATACTCCCGCGCTCTTTAATCCCACCACTTTGCTGAGTAATGTGATTGCAACATAATATTCTAGCTTGAATTTTTCCCTTTACAATTGTTTTGACAATTTGGAGAAATGAGACTTAGGCTTCTCTAGGAAGGAATTAATAACTTCTTGTGATTTGATAGTCTCATCCTCATAGTTCTTAGCCATTTCTATGTCGAAGGCCACCACACGGGACCTGTCAAGCATGCCAAAAGCTTTTGATATAGAGATGGGGTTGAGATTGGCTAATATTCTTCCTTGAGGGCCAATTATTCTCTAGGTTCTCTTGTCATAATGTCTGGCGCATTCTAGCACCAACTTGTAGCATTGAACAGTAGGAGGGAATCTAGCTACATGCGCCAATCTTGATTCCACCAATCTTTTGGCCAATAGTGGAGGATCCTTCTGTGCCATCGTAGCCTTAAATTTTTTATAGTCCCACTGAACCACATTGGTATCAGTGACCTCTTACCATATGGAGGTCAACTTGCTTTCTAGAACCCTGCTCTTTATATCTATTTTGATCCTCTCTACCTCAGAGATAGAAGATCCCTCAGCATTTGGATTTTTTTGCTTACCCTTAGCCTTCTCAACCACTGCCCTACTAGATTCAGCCTGCATCCAACAAAAGACCATCATAAATTTTCTTCATAGTATTAGAACCAAGATTATTCAATCATAGATAACATATTCATCATTGCATCAGTTCAAAATCATGATGGAATCCCCTTTAAATCGATTATAAAGCACAAGTATTAAGAAATATGAGATTCTAAGTAATCCAGGGAAAATCGACCAGAGAGGAATTTTGAAAAATTCCATGTCATGCGGACTTAACCGTTTGAGCACAAATTTCATCAGTTGATGATCATAGTATGAAGGGAAAGCATATAACATTGTTTAAATTGTCAATATCAATCGTAATATGTGAAAGATTCACCATTAAATTCATTCATCTCTTGAATTCTTCAATCACCGCAAAGTCTTTGGGAGAATCTGGGAAAATCCATCAAGAAAGGAATTCCGTGAGGAATTGGAAATTCCGAGCCCTTGGCACATACTTGGGAAAATGAAGGGATGAGCAAAATTGGGAAATTATAAGGGTGTGGAAATTTCGCGAAGACATTGAAATATCGAAAAGTATTACTCCATATGATCTTTACCTAGAACAATCAGATGATTAGAACTTCAGAACTTTCAGGCTTGAATCCAATTTGTTTCATGTCTTTTATTGATCCTCATAAGTTCTCAACTTTCTCGAGAATGAATTGGTGAGGATTGGCTATGAATTGATGATACCCTAAGTTTAACTTTCTAAACCTCCGCCATGAACATATGGATGAGCTTAGGTTGATCTTGGATTGTGCTTATTTGTCTTTGGTATAGCTCAAGATAGATTGCATAGCACATGCTCCACTAAGTTATTAGAAAATGAAATCAGAGGGGAGCTCACAAACTCGTTTAGAGATATTAATTGAACTAGACTCCTAAAATAAATCCTAAGTTGAATCAAACTAGAATGGTAATACACAGAGTCAGGTATGAGGGTGCAATCTGAAAATTCTTGGCACCACAGCTAATTTGCTAACTAGAAGAAGGTATGAACTAGGGCCTAGGAACTCACAAAAGTGCCAAATGCAACCCTTGTTTTGAACATTCAATTTCCAAAAACATGAAATTCAAGCTCCAAATGCATTCAAAACAATAAAGCATCACAAACATCAATCATTCAAGAGAAAAACTATAGCTACATACCATGGATGAATGAAATTTAGCTACAGGAGTGATTGGAGATAAACTTCAATGCCCTAGCAAGAAAATTTAACATTAGCACAAGAAAACCAATCACTGAATCCACAAATCGAGCAATTCAAGAAAAAAATCGCCAAATACCAAAGACTCTCAAGGAAACAGACAACAAATGATGAAAGTAAATGACACAAATTTCCCTTAAATCAACCAAATACTCACCAAAGAATCTGTACCATAGTGCATTAATGACATCGACACAATAGGCCAAAAAAACCCAAAAACCTGATGAGGTGATGGAATTTTAGAGAAATCCAGTCTAGGCAGAATTTCGTGAAGGGCCAGATTTTCTAAACTATAGTGTTGAAACTTCTTTGTCAGACCTTTAGGAAAGCCCAGAAATTCTACCAAGAATATAAATTCCCAAAGACAAGGAAAAAATCAAGTTTTATCTAGAACTAAAGATTTTTAATGTGTAACTTAGGGAATTATTTGTGTAAGCAAGATGAAAATCCAAGGACATCCAAGAGTGACGAAATCCAAAAATCAAAGAGCCGAAAGACACCAAGAGAAAAAGCAAAAGAGGGTCCTTGTTTTCAATAGGGTGTGTGTGCAAAAACTGCACAACAAATGGTGACTCTTGCTAGGAAAATGCTCTAGAGCATTTTAGTGACAAACTTTAATCAAGAATCCAAAATATTTGGTTTCAGTCCTCACATTAGGTTACCAATTTGGTAGAGTTTCAAAACTTACAAGAAATCAAACCTTTCTTGTACTAGGGTCGAAGTGTGTGCATATGTATTCATTCCCATTTCCTTAGTTGCAATAAGAACCAAATTTGGTCTGACTAGGCTACATAAAGATTCTAACACCAAAAGCATCCTGGATAGAGCCTCGCTGCCAGTCAGGTGTCCATAGCCCTAATGATGTTATCTTTGTGGTCCTCCCAAGCATAGCTCTACTGCCAACCAGGCATCCATAACCTTGGTAGAGATACTTGAATGCTCCTGATAAGTTGAATTCATTCTTTTTATTTTCAATATTTTCTCTTTTCTTTTCACCTTTTCTTTTCAACCTGTGAATAATGAAGTTCATGCTTAGGATTGAGAACCACACTGGCACTGAAGTAGAATATAATATTTTTCACCTAAGTAGACTTCGTAAGGACTATGTGCAACCTTGGAATTTTAAAGATCTGTGTATAAATATGAGACCTGAATACATTCCAGATTTAACCCAATCTCATGACTTAACCACTCAAAACACTTAATACATATGACACCAAATAAAGGACTTTCACCAACTGACTTTGGAAAAATGATTGAAGTTTGTAAGATAAATATTTAGAATAGTCCCAAATAATAGTATGATTGCCATATAGGTGCAACATACCCAAAAGAAAATAGGAAAACCCAAAGTAAGAGCGGAGCAAAATCAAACCAAACCAAAAGAAAACCTAAACTAACCAAGAACAACAAACAAAGCAAAGCAAAGCAAAAAGGGAAACCTACTCTAACCAAAGCAAAAGAAAAGAAAACAGAAAGGAAACTTATTCTGACTATGTACAAGAAAGGATTTGTAAACAACTCAATATTTGAAATAATGCTTCAGGTACTACCCATTGACAGGTAGTGGGATATCCTCTCTAGTGATGGTTTTCAAGTGAAAAGCATTATCTCCCAGAATCTCTAAAATCTGATAAGGGCCAAGCCAGAGTTTTTCAAATTTACCATGCTCTCCCTTACGGTCATGGGTTTTATCCTAGTAGAGAACGGAATCAGAGATCCTAAAGGATTTTACCTTGAATCTCCTATCAAACCATCTTTTGACTACACCTTGATGTTTGGAAAAGTTTTCAAGGGCTTCATCTCTTTTCTCTTCAATGTGTAACAGTTTAGCAAGTCTTGCTTCTCATTTATCCCCTTCATCATAATATTCATTAATGAACTGCAAGGTGGGGATTTTTAACTTAATGGGAAACACAGGTTCTAGCCCATAAACTAGATGGTAAGGGGAAGTTCCTATGGAATTCTTGTGTCTTGTACGATCTTCCCAAGGAGAAAACTGAAGTTGGGTATGCCAGTCCTTAGGGTTTCTTTCTAATAGTTTACGAATGACTGTCAAGAGATTCTTATTGGAGGACTCAACCAAACCATTACCCTAAGGGTAATAATTGGATGCAAATTAAATTATAATTCCATGATCAAAGGCCTAGTTAGAGAATTTCAATGATGAAAATGCATGACCATTATCACAAACCAAAGACATAAGACACCCAAAGCCGTAGATAATACCTGATTTGATGAAATTGATTACCACTTCAGAGGTACATTGTTTGCATGTAAGAGCCTTATTCCATCTTGTGAAATAATTAGTAATAGTGAGAATATACCTATGGCCTATAGAAGAAGGTGGGTTGAATGGACTTATGAAGTCCAATCCCCACTACGCCAAAGGCTTTACATCAAAAATTGGTTGAAGTGGGAGTGTTGCGTGCTTCTCCTTGGTTGCTGCAGTTTGACACACATGACAAGTTCTGACATGGTTGTGTGTGTCGTTGAACAATGTGGGCCAATAATAACTAGCTCTCATAATCTAATTTACAGTGGAAGGTGCAGATCCATGGCTAGTACCATATCTATCATGAAATTCTGCCATGACTCTTTTAGCTTCATACTTTCCAAAACATCTTAAGTAGACACCTTCATGGTTCTTTTTTTACATAATAGCCCCCTTCAGCATGAAACTGTCACTCTTCAAGCATAGTGCTCTTATCTGTACAACATTAAGGTGATATGGACACTGTTGATTCAAAATATAGTGAATGATATCATCATACCAGTCCCCTGGAGAAATGCCTTCGAGATTATAATGTTGGGCTGCAAGGTTAGGGCCCATTTCTGCCATTGTTCTAGTAAACCCTTGCCCTCTTACCAATTTCATGGGTTGAATCTCAATATCATATTCTTGCAACATGGTCACCCACTTAGCTTTGCATTCTCCCAGTTCATTTTGCATCAACAACAACTTGACTACATGATCGAGAACTATTGCAAAGACCTTGTTCCTAAGAATATAGTGTTTAAATTTCTTCACAACCCTAACCAAGACATAGGCCTATTTTTCCACACTTGGGTACCTTAGTTCTACATCTTTTAGTGGTGCACTCATAAATTCTATGGGATGCTCATTTCCTTGATCATACTTTTGGGTCAACATTCCAACACATGAGTGATTAGAATAAAATGAATATATTTAAAATGACTTAGCATAATCAGGACTCACCAAGACGAGGGCTTCAACAATGGCCCTTTTGATTTCTACAAATGCTTCTTTAGCCTCTACATTCCATTCAACTTTAGCTTCTTGCTTCAACATGGCATTTAATGGCTTGACTATCTCAGCAAATCTAGTGATGAATTTTCATACAAAGTTAATCTTACCAAAAATTGATTTCATCTCTTTCTTGCTAGCAGGTGGTTGAATCTTGAGTATGACCTCCACTCACTCAGGATCAATAGCAATACCCTTCTCAAAGATAAAACACCCCAACAATTCTCCCTTAGTAACCCCAAAGATACACTTCTTTGGATTAAGAGAAATTCCAAACTCTCTACACCTTTGAAATACCTTGCATAAGTCTGCTATATGATCACCTCATTTTTTTAGAGAAAACTGTTAGATCATCCATATAAATTATGATGCACTTACCAATTATATCTTTAAAAGCAATGTCCATAGCTCTCTGAAATGTAGCTTCAACATTGATTAAGCCGAAAGGCATCCTTTTGTAGGAAAAAGTGCCCCACTTTGTGGTGAAAGTAGTTTTATGCCTGTCCTCATATTGTACCATAACTTCGTTGTATCTAGAATAGCCATCTAAAAAAGACATCATTTGAGACCCATTGAAGATCTGAAGTACTTCATCCAATGAAGGAATTGGATAATTTTCCTTTTCTGATGCTTTGTTAAGGTTCCTAAAATCCACATACAATCTGATTTCCCCATTTTTCTTCCTCACAGGGACTAGATTCGCAACCCAGGTTGAATGCCTGATTGGGAATATGATTCTGGAAGGTAGCAACTTATGTACTTCCTTTTGAATTATGGGTTCCAGTATAGCATTGATCAGCCTTTTCCTCTGTCTGAAAGGTCTTGCTCCTAGTTTTAAAGGGATAGTATGAGTTATAATTGAAGTGTCATATGTCTTTAGGTCTTCATAGCTCCAGGCTATCACGTCTTGATACATATGCATAGCATCAATGATTCATTTTCTCTCCTCTAGAGTACACACTTTACCAATGAAGACATTTTTTATATCATCTTGAGTCCCCATGTTGTATGTTTCACATTATCCACTAATGGACTCCTTCTTAGCATCTTGCTCCTAATCTCCGACCTTATCCAAATCAAAAATCCTCTCTAGTTGCACCATTCCCCTTGGAATAGTATTAGTCTTCAAATTAATCACCCCTTCTAAATCCATCCCTACTTCTTGGGGCTCAGCTTCATCAATGATCTATGAAGTAAAGACATCTGAACTTGTGATAAAATCCAAAATATGTTTATCATCTTCAAATACCTGAAAGTTAGTCACATTGCTAGGCATTGAAGGCACTGGGGTCAACTCCACAGTAAACTTCTTCAATCCAGAAAGAGACAAAGGCTACAAAGTACTAGCTGCCTGGGCTATGGAATCTATAGTTTGGTTCTTACTACGCAGTATCAACTGAATGTTGAAGGCATCAAGTCCTTCAATAAGGTCCCATACTCTATGCCTATAATTAGTCATTCTTCTATCATGGCAGGAGTATTGCCTCTTGACTTGTTTAACCACTAGCTCAGAATCTCCAAAGACTTGCAAAATTTTAACTTTTTTCCTTAGTGCCATAAGTAATCCATGAATCAAAGCCTCATATTCTACTACATTATTAGTATAATGAAACTAAAGTCTATGAGCAACAAAGAAAGTTTTAACTCTTGGACTGATTCACTCAAATCCTACTCCAACTCCTTGCTTTGATTTGGATCCATCAAACCTTAAGGTCCAACGACCAACAACCGTAGATTTACTTATTGCATCTCTTACATTGTTGTTGCTGGAGGGCTCTTTAGAAAGCATCACCTTCTTCCCTTTGGAATCCTCTTGAATACTCTGTATATTGATTTTGATTGTTAGAGTAGGGTTGATACATTTTTGCACTTGTTCTACCACATCCTGGGACAAGCAGCAGTCCAATTTAGAGTGGGAAGCATTGTGAACTCTACACCAATTTGGCAAGAGTAATTCTCCAAAATTCATTCCTTTACCCAAATGAATCTGATCTTCAATACACTTCTAAATGAATTCTTGTAAATTATCTAACAAGTTGAGTTGGTGATCTTCAGGATCATCATCATCAATTGGTTCCACCAAGACTCTAGTACCACTAGGTTCAACTGTAAGATCAATAGGTGTAGTATGTAGCATAAGGATTTCTTCCACATCAGATTCATCAAAAGGGGCCACAAGTACATAATTACCCATGCTCACCTCTGATATCGATATTTCATTTGAAGTATTCTAATACTCTGTGATCATATATTTTCTCTTGGGCTCTCTCTCAATCTTAATCTGATTTGGCACTCCCTTCTAGGGAAGCCACATGTGAGATTGATCTATGGATACATACCCATTCAGAGCCTTAGTAAAGTCTCTTCCCAAAATCAGACCATAAGCATCAGGTATATTTGCCACTTGTATATTAATGACTTGCTAAATTCTAGGGTAAGAAGCAATCTACATGTGATCATGTTCAATTCCCCTACAACATTAACTTTAGTTCTATCCAGTTGAGTGACTTCTTTTGGGAGTCAGCAGGGGTAATACCTAAAGCTCTACAAACACCAAAGGGCATTACATTGGTAGAAGCACCTGAATTTAGCAAGCAATTATGCAGGTTCTTACCAAATATAGAGACATAAATCAAGAATGGAGGAGTTTTTGTTTTCCCTTGAAACATAGTTAAAGGGGTATCAACCTAGACAACTTGGGTTTTATCTTTCTCTTTCCCTTTATCTCCAAGTGGTGTGTGAACCTGATTGTGAATCAGATTCTGACCTTTTACTACCTGGGAACTGGATGCTTTATTAACACTCTCACCGACTGATTTATCTTGTGATACTAAGCCTACATTATAAGCTCCTAATATTGCATTTCTAATAGTTGGGACTCTCAATAATTCAAATGCAGAGAGAATTACCTTTAGCTTCTTGAGTTCTTCTGTAACATATATGGCCAGTTTTTCTACACTCAGATCAATAGGAGCATCTTTGAGGCACTCTACCACCTTGTCTTTGCTAGTTTCAGTAGTCCACCCTTTTGATGGATCCATTTGTCCTTGATCTTTAGATAAGTATTGTCTAGACACATGAGGATATGTTGGATTATTGCTAGCACTGGGATCTAGAGGTGTGGTGAAGTTGTTTAGAGGAATAGAAGTGGTGAAGGGGCCTCGAGCTTGCAGACGTCTATGTGGTAAATCCCTTAGATCATATTTCTTAACAGATCATTGGAATGTCTACACCTCTTTAACATAAGCTTCTTCCTCATCAATGGGGCCATTTTCATTCACATGATTTTCATCAAAAAATTGTGTGATTTCATCTCCATTCCACACCTGATCTACCTCCTTAAACTTGCTTGATTCTTCTTCAGGCACATTCTCCTTGCTCTGTGGAAAGGGAGCATGATTTAGAACCAACACCAATGAATCATAGGGAGTAGATGGTACCAACTCTTGATTACTTGTATTATTCTCCACTTCATACTAAAAGATTGAAGCTATTGTCTGGAACTCGAGATAGTCTAATTCAGAATGCTAACTTGTCTTATGGAGCCTACACCAGCCTAATAAAGCAACTTTAGCTAGATATACACCACTTAGAGGATTTTCTTGATTGACTAGCTGATCCAATGGGGTGGGGACACCTCCATTGTTGGGCCTTGTATTCCAAGTCCTATTATGTCTGGGTGGTTGTCTTCTATCAAATCCTTGTCCACCAGCTTGCCCCCTATCAAAGTTCTGGCCTGAGGATTGTCCTTTATCATAATTATGTCTTCTATCATAATTATGTCCCCTATCATGATTATGTACTCTTTCAAGGTGTTTCCCCCTATCAAAGTGTTGTCCTTATTGAGATTCCTAATTTTCCCTATTGTGATTGGATTGCATACTCCTCTAAGTAGCCTGGAGCTAACTGTTCTGGTTTCTCGGATAAGTTACCTCCATGTTTAGCTTCTTCACTTGCTTAGTCAGTCCGTCCAACCTTTCCTTGTCAGAATTATTATATGGAGGCTAGTTTACGTTGTTTTGAGGATACCCTGTTGTAGCACCAGAACTTAGTGACTAGTTCAATACCTCAAAATTCTGTAGATACATGGGGAAACCAGTTTGAGGTTGTGGATGAAGAGGTTGATTAAAAAATTTTTGGGGGTAGCTAACTATGGGTGGAACTTGATCCACAAGAGGTCCTAGGTGGGGAACCAGAGGCAACTGAGGTATTAGATTCATGACATGAGTATGATTGGCAAGAGCTTGATTGAGAGCAGGAACCTGCCCAAGGTGAGCAATGGGTCCTAGTGATGGTAAAGGCCCAAACAAGTGTTGTCTTAGATAAGTATTGACTTTTATAGCCTCGGTGTATGCATCAAGTAGGGTAGTCAGAGGGTTGTTTCTCCACTTCATGAAGGTAGATGTCAGACTATTAAGACCCTCATAATAGACTTCTAAAGTAGTGGCCTTGTCTACAACATAAGGGGCATGTAGTCAAGTATAAGAATGATGAAACCTATTGTTAAAGGACCCTATTGGCTTGTTGACCTCTCTCTTAACCTTAGTGAACTGAAGGTAAAGCTCATTTGGACTAATGGGAATCCTAAACTTCTATAGAAATGCAGTCTCTAGTTCAGTCCAATTATGAATAGACCCAACAGGAAAATGATTGTACCAGTAGAACACATCTTCCCCTAAGGAATAAGGAAAAAGCGTGCATGCTACATCCTCATGGTTGATTCCTCTATCACTAAGGCAAGTCTAAAAAATCTTGATATGTTCCTCTGCGGTCCTATTAGGGTCATTAACATGGAACTTGGAACAAAAGTGTTCTAGGTTCTTTGGCATAACATTGTAATTATTGAAGGTCAAGGGAGATGGATTATTGGCAAGAAAAGGCATTGGAGGAGGTGGAGGTGGTAATGGCTGATTTATGGCTTGTCGGGGTTGTGGAATAGGAATGGATTCTGAATTAGATGAAGATGGACTTGATGAAGATAAGGATGATGGAGGTGATGGAAGTGGCTGGGTGGATGATGATTCTCCCCTTTTCCTAATCCTTCTTGACCTAATAGGAGCTTTCAACTCTTGAAATTCCTCTTCTCCTAGAGTGGATCTAGTTCTTCTTCTGAATCTTAAGGAGAAATGGTAGAAAAAAATTGATCTATCTTTCCTATTCAGGCCCTCCTAGTGCCAATTTGTTGATGGTGTTTCCTGCACAGCAACAACTCAGACAAGATACAAGTATCCTATCTCTTGAAAGGAAAATCTCTATCAGCAAGCCTCAAGAGATAACCCCAAGGTCTCTAATGTTAGGTCTTGACAATGCATAAACATCTCAGTGATCAAAGTGAAAATGCTGGTAATCAAAAAGGGACCTTACTACAAGCAAATACTAAATCTTCAATTTTACCAGATTTAGCAATATGGTGATACTTCAAATCCTAAATCTAACCAATATAAAAAAAGAAATAGCAAAAGATAAGGGTTTCAAAGATATTTCTAAGATTAATTCTAATCCTATGATTAACAATGCAAATGATAAAACACCTGAAATAGACCAATCCCTTAGAAACTAATTCCTACTTGACCCAGATAAATCTACAATCTTACAGAAATAGTGCAATCTTCTAAGAAATAAAATATTTTCAAGCCATGAACATTTATCCAAACAACCCTATTGCAATTGAAATGAATAACCATTCACAACTGAACTAAGCACAATGAATATAAAAGTCCAGGCTAACTTTGCAAAGAAAGTAACAGTTAACTAGTTGCAAAAAGTATGGACTAGAGAATGTTGCAACACTTCAAGCATCAAATCATAAACACCATTAAGTCATCTAACATTAAACCTAGCATGTATCAAATAAAATTAAGAAATTTCAAAAGATAGAATCACAGGAACCATGCCAAATAAAATTAACACAAGAAAGGCACGAAATTGCAATGTCTTTACTTGCATTAAATCACCCAAATTAGCAACAATTCCAGTCTTTTGTTACAAAATTTGCTTGAAATCAATCCTAACTACTAACTTCTTACTCTAATACTGAATTCGCTCCAATGTAACACTATCTATCCTTTTCAAATGAGGAATTAACCCTATTTATAGATATTACATCTTATGTCGGCCCAAATAGGGTTACAAAACAATTGCTCCCTAGAACAAGTCAGCCAAGAGGAATTCAAAAATAAAGTAAAGTATGCATTAAATGCATGCACTCTATCCAGGTTGGACTGGGATCTCCAAAATGGCTCCATCCAATGCATGTGAAGGACGAGGAGGAATAAAAGGGAAGCAAAAAATTTGATCTGAAAATGCATTAAATTCTTTCCCCTTTGTCCTTATCTCGCTCTATTTTATCTTGCACCATTAAAATATCTTCTCCAAGTTGGCTAGAGGTGGAATATCTAATACTTTAATTCTTCTTTCAATTGACTTAATGTCCTCTCTTTATTGTCTGATGTCCTTATCCCAATCCACCTTCATGGTTGAGTACTTGTCTATCACCACAATGTATGTGGTTGCATCATCTAACTGGTGCTCAATCACTGGAATGTTGTCAACTGGAACATACACTTCATGCCACCATTTTCTCAGTTGTTCCAAATTAAAATTCTTTGGTACAAACCTCTTCTTCCCTTTCATAACCTCGAAGAAAGAAATGAATTTGTTGTAAATTTCAGTTAGGGTATTCTCAATTTGCTTTCCATTTTTGTGCACCTTCTTCAGAACCCTTTGCCTAATTTGTAAAGCCTCGTGCCATTCCCAGGGTTCTGCAACTTTGAAAGAAGAAAGAATTCCATCACTTACTATCTTATCTTTAGTATATTCCATGACTGTCTTGGTCTTTTGCAATAAGAAATCAATACCCTCCTTGTCTTGAGCTAGCACAACTTTCAACCACTCTATTGTCCTAATGACATCACAATCAATTGAAAATATCACCTTGATAGCATAATCTCCTTTTACTCCTACTTCTTGTAACTAGTTTAATGTGGCATGTGCAGTGGTTTTCATTTTTCTCCAATTCTGTGATAGTTTCCTCTGGTAAGAAACCTGTTGTAGATGATGACAAACTGACTTGGCTGATGGATTGCAAGGGCTTCATTAAATCCTATAGATATTTCCTCAACTTATCATTTTCTTTCTTCAAATCTTGCTTTGCTTGCACCTCTTTCTTCACCCTGCTCAAAATAGCAACACTAGAGCCCTCAAATTCCTCAACCTCTTGCATCAAAGAAGTGGGTCCTAGATTGATGGTTTGTACACTATAATCATTGCTAGTGACCTCATCTTTATCTTTATCTGGTGCAAGGGTGGAAATGTGAATAACTCTGTTGTTTGATTCATCCAGGCTCTTAATCTTGGAGATAACCCTAGATTACTTCTTTGTTTTTCCTTTTCCAATCTTAGCTAATAGATCATCCCAATTTGGAGGAGTATCATCCACCACAATTTGCTTACTTTTCAACTCCTTGTCTAGCCAAATAGGAATGGTAGATTCTGACTGTAATTCATCTTTTCTAGCTGCTTCCTACTGGTCTTTGGAGGAATCTATATCAGGAATCTCGTCAGTTTTATCCTCTCCATCCTCTTCTAGATTCTCATATGTTTCTTCCTCATGATCCTCTTCTACATGCACTAGTGAAGGGGTCTTGGTAGGAACCTCTCAATCTCCTTGATCACCATCAAGTGAATCCTCATATGTCACCAAGGGCGATTGCAAGATTCTTTCTATTTTTGACTCTGTACTATAGAGTTTTCTCCTCATAAATTTTCTTCTCCTTGATCTTGGTGATGCTCTACATCTTTTGATTGCTTTGGTACATCATTTGATTCAGGATGAGGAGTATCCTTATGTTGTTCTGCACTAGGGGCTACTAGAGGAGAATCCTTTTTTAGTACATTACCTTTGGGAGGAGTCCTTGACCTCCTTGTATATACTTGAGTCTGCTTCCCTGAACTTTCCACATTTATTACTAGTCGGCTTATTTCTTCCTTCCCCTCAAAAGATTCATCTTTCTTCTTAGAAGTCCAAGCTACCCTTCTCCTTTCGGGCATAGGAGCACTATCCTTATTTTCCTCTTCACCCGGTTCTTCCTCTGTAGGCCTCTTTTTCTTTGAAGTGTTAGTCCTTTTCTTAGCAATGGGTTTCCTTTGCTTCTCCCCTTCTTTCATTTAAGCACCCTTAACCTTGCTCCTAAAAGGGAAGTCTGCCTTAGCTTTACCTTTAGAGTCTTTCTCAATTGATTCCTCGGAGGTAGAATGAGACTCCAAGTCTCCCATCAAGTCATAGGTGCACTACACACCTTTACTCTCGAGGTCCCATGTCTTATGTTTGAGCCATAGCTTGGTATACTTGATCACTCAGGTCATGATCTACTCTAAGTCAGTCTTCTCTTCCTCCAACCAATCTATTTCCCCTATCGGTTTTCCCTTCCCAAGCTCATAGTCATGACTCTGAATCAAGTCTCCATCATCCTCAGTCTGATCAGGAATAACTTTAACACTGTACAATCTAACTACATCAACTAGCAGCCTAGAGAACTTCCTCCTAACTTCAAATTCATCTTTATTGTTGGCCCAATAATCTTCTATTTCATCTTTATGACTGTACTCCCTACTAGCTTTCCTCTGGGCTTCACCACTTATATCAAATCTGGATCTCTTGGAATGAAAAGATAAACCCAAAGTTCCCATTTCCTCCTCATAAGCATGTGTTGAATTTATAGAGGGGTAGGCATCATTACTATCTATCTTGAGAGGGAAATCATTACCAAACCTTGTCTTGTGTTTATCTTTCTTGACTATAGCATCAAAATAATAAATCTTCCTTACGACCTCCAATAGTACAATGTGATCTATGGGGTACCGAGCAATTCTATATGGGGCTCTTTGGAAACCATATATCCTGATGTATGAGAAGGTAGGGAATTGGATGAACCAAGCTTTAAACCTCTTGATTAATTACTTTGCCTAGTTTGATATCTAGACATGCTTTGTACCTTGAAGTAGCCTAGTTATATGCATGGTGAATGCATCATTCACCCTCCTATAGTTTGGGCTACCCAAATGTAGTTGTGGGTATACTTCATAAATCACATGTTGTCCAAACACACCCCTTGTGCTTAGCCCCTTGTATGGATGGAACATTGCAAGTGCATAAACCAAGTAGGAGGTCATTGTGAAGGTCTTTGTCTGTAGCACGTTGCACATTTATTCATGTATTATTGCACTTATAATGCATGCCCAATGGTAATCAATATTCTACTCCATCCTCACAATAACATGGAACATCCTATTTTGAAATACTCCTGCACTCTTTAATCCCGCCACTTTGTTGAGTAATGTGATTTCATCATAATATTCTAGCTTGAATTTTGACCTGTACAGTTGTTTTGGCAATTTGGAGAAATGAGACTTAGGCTAAACTCTAGGCAAGAATTAATAACCTATTGTGATTTGATAGTCTCATCCTCATAGTACTTCTTAGCCATTTCTATGTCAAAGGCCACCACATGGGACCTGTCAGGCATGCCAAAAGTTTGTGCTATAGAGATAAGGTTAAGATTGGCTAATATTTTTCCCTGAGGGCCAATTATTCTCTGGGTGCTCTTGTCATAATGTTTGGCGCATTCTAGCACCAACTCATAACATTGAACAATAGGAGGGAATCCAGTTACATGCGCCAATCCTGATTTGACCAATATTTTGGCTAACAACAAAGGATCCTTTTGTGCCATCCTAGCCTTCAATTATTCATAGTTCCACCAACCCACATTGGTATCAATGACCTCTGATCATATGGAGGTCAACTTGCTTTTTGGAACCCTGCTCTTTATATCTATTTTGATCATCTCTGCCTTAGAGATAGAAGATCCCTCAACATCTGGATTTGTCTGCTTACCCTTATCCTTCTTAGCCACTACCCTACTAGATTCAGCCTACATCCAACAAAAGACCATCATAAATTTTCTTCATAATAGTAGAACCAAGATTATTCAATCATAGATAACATATTCATCATTGCATTAGTTCAAAATCATGATAGAATCCCCTTTAAATCGATTATAAAGCACAAGTATTAAGAAATATGGGATTCTGAGTAATCTGGGGAAAACCAACCAGAGAGGAATTTTGAGAAATTCCATGTCAGGTGGACTTAACCGATTGAGCACAAATTTCATCAGTTGATGATCACAGTATGAAGGAAAAGCATATAACATTGTTTAAATTGTCAATATCAATCATAAGATGCCAAAGATTCACCATTAAAATCATTCATCTCTTGAATTCTTCAATCACCACGAAGTCTTTGGGAAAATCCGGGAAAATCCATCAAGAAAGGAATTCCATGAGGAATTGGAAATTTTGAGCCCTTGGCACATACCCGAGAAAATGAAGGGACAAGGAAAATCTAGAAATTTTGAGGGTACAAAAATTTCGTGAAGACACCAAAATCTCAAAAAGTGTTACTTCATATGATCTTCATCTAGAACAATCACATGATTAGAACTTCAGAACTTTTAGGCTTGAATCCAATTTGTTTCATGTCTTCTATTGATCCTCATAAGTTCTCAACTTTCTCGTGAATGAATTGGTGAGGATTGGCTATGAATTGATGATACCCTAAGTTCGATTTTGTAATCCTCTGCCATGAACATATGGATGAGATCAGGTTGAGCTTGAATTGAGCTTATTTGTCTTCAGTACAACTCAAGATAGATTGCATGGCACATGCTCGAAAGAGTTATTAGCAAATGAAATTAGAGGGGAGCTCACGAACTCGCTTAGAGACATTAATCAAACCAGACTCCTAAGAGTTATCCTAAGTTGAATCAAACTGGAGCGACAATACACAGATTTAGGTATGAAGGTGTAATCTAAGAATGCTTGGCACCACAACTAATCAACTAACTAGGGTAAGGTATGAACTGGGCCCTAGGAACCCATGAAAGTGCTAAACACAACCCTAGTTTTGAACATTCAATCACCAAACACATGAAATTCAATCTCCAAATGCATTCGAAACAATAAAGCATCACAAACATCAATCATTCAAGAGAAAAATTGTAGCTACATACCATGGACGAATTAAATTCAGCTGTAGGAGTGATTGGCGATAAACTTCGGTGCCCTAGCAAGCAACTTTAACAATAGTACAAGAAATCCAATCACCAAATCCACAAATTGAGCAATTCAAGCAACAAATCGCCAAATACCAAAGACTCTCAAGGCAACAGACAGGAAATGATGAAAGTAAATTACACAAATTTCCCTAAAATCAATCAAATACTCACCGTATAATCCATACCATAGTGCATTAATGCCATCGACACAATAGGCCAAAACAAACCCAAAAACCCAATGAGGCAACAAAATTTCAGAGAAATCTGGTCCAAGTAGAATTTCACGAAGGGCCAAATTTTCTAAACTGCAACATTGAAACTTTTTTTCTGGACCTTCAGGAAAGATGGGAAATTCCGCCCAGAATGAAAATTCCCGAAGGAAAGGAAAAACCTGAGTTTTATCCAAAAATTAAGATTTTTAATGTGTAACTTAGGGAATTATTTGTGTAAGAAATATGAACATCCACAGACATCCAAAAGTGACCGAATCCAAAAATCAAAGAGCCAAAAGACACCAAGAGTGAAAGAAAAAGAGGGTCCCTATTTTCAGCGGGGCGTGTGTGCAAAAACTGCACAACATAACCCACCGACTTGCACATGAAAATCAATTTTTCTAATTAAGTAATTATCTCATTTTCCCTCTCAAAAGCACATTATAGGGAATATTCCCTTTATTTGACTTTCTCATTCAAACAATTTCTCCCCCCAAAACAACTCAAGCAAATGCATTTCATGTGTCTCAAACATGCATTTGGTGCCTCTTACAAACACATACAAAGTGTGATCAATCCTTACCCATTAGCGTTGAGACAAATGTCTCAATGCCATTGGTCCTTTTTTAATCCCACATTCTTCCTATTCTTCAATTCTTCAAACCTCTAACTTGTAAATAGAGGCCTTCTCTACTTGAAATCTATCCACAATCTTATGCATTTACACTATGGGCACATTTCATCTTGAACTTCATCATTCATCTTTGCTTGTTTATCATACCATTGGAAGCTTATCAAGAGGGGTGGGAAAGGGAATCCTTTTCACATCAAAGGAGCACCACTCCTAGTTTGGAATAGAGTTTGATTCATGTTTTCATATGCTTTCATTTAGCTTCCTTGTTTTCTTTTTATCTTGTTTGCATATTTAACATGATCAAGTATTTCATAGGGATGTTTGATTTGTTTTGTTTAAATTGAATAACCATGCTAATATATGTCAATTTTTAAGCATTTTCAGATTCAACATCTATAATACCTTGTCTATGGAGTAGATATTGTTGAAGATAATTGATAGAAAATGATAGTATACAGTCAAGAAAGCAAAAGAGTGGTCCTCTATGATGTCAAGGACTTCAAAGATATAAATGAAAGTCTACAACCATAGTGTATGAATGCAATAGAATTGTCATCATGATAATTATACTTTTACATAGGAAAAGGGTAGTAATAAGATCAATACCTCGAGAAACATTCATGAGCCCAACAATGAGCAAAGGGATGGTATGCTACAAGCTAGTGATGATAGTTAGGACGATAAGAATGAAATGGTATGCTACAAGCTAGTGATGTCGTACCCTATATTTTTAGAGGTAAAAACATGAAAAAATGAAATTCATAGATTATTAAGTGCACAAAAACTTGAAATAAAATTAATTAAAAAGTAAAAAGCATACTTACAAACTATCTAGAACCTTCAAGTCATTAAACATTATTCAATTAAAAAATATAATTTTTTATTTTAAAATTATAAATAGTTTGTATTACCTGAGTGAAAATTTTATGACCACCTCCACTAGTAGGTGTTTCCTTTGAAGCTCCAATATTATCCTATTCAACATCCAAAATGAGATATAAGAATACCATCCATATAATGTTTAGCTATTCATATGTAATATTTATAATTCTATACTAGTTACATACCTCTGCAATACATTGGTCATGTAATAGGGAGGTGGAGGACCATTGAAAATAGAGTGAACGCTCTGACCCTGGAATTTCATTATTATCATTCAACTAATTTAGTTAATCTTGCATTTCAAAAATGAAATTTAATAAATTAAATTCAATGAACTTGCTAATATTTACCTGACTATCAAGTTAGAATTCCTCATTAAGGAGGGCATCCATCATCACTATCTGATTAGTTATAAATGTATCTTGGGAACTTGCATCCTGACTATGACTGAGATCATAAACATAGAGTGACATACAAGCTTGAAAATAATGAGATGAAACTCTACTCCTCGAAGACTCACCCAACTCACCCTATGCTAGAGGACTAGTATGATGTATGAGGCTTTGGGTGAGGGAACTAATCAACTACAGTGTGTCAACCTCAACACTCTCCTTAATAATGAAAGGGATAGTCACATGCTCATACACTAGTCTAGTGAGTGCTCATCTTGCTAGCCGTTGTGCATTGATATGATCCCACACTCTATCTTGTGTGGAGCCCCCACCTCCACCCTCAAAGTCCCACATGTCAAAATAGTTTGGGATTTTATTGAGGACAAACTAAAATTAGATTTTGCTCAAAAAATATTGTGGCACCTCATTGTTGTTGTGTTGAGGATGGTAAAAAACCATCCATCACCTCCTCCAAAAATTATTCTTTATCCCTTAGTGGTTGCACCAATAGATAGGGAACCTCTTTCTTGAACGATGTAAAGGTTGATTCATTCTAGGGTTTGTGAATAGTCCACACAAGTTAAATTTTGTAATTTTTTCATCTTTAACTTGTTTATAGGATAGTTTATTTGCTTATAATTCTCTAAACTCTTGTCTCTTCTCTAACCAAAGACTTATTTTCTTGTTAATTGAATCCACATGTGATGTTATCGATTCAAGTGATTGAGAAAGTGTGGTTCTATGCAAGGTTGAGCTTGCAGGATCTTTCAACTTTCCAATTAACTCAATTTTTTATTATTTTTAATTTCCCCATTAAATTTTCTTGAGTTCCTAGAGCATGTTGAGGAATTGTTGGAGGTGTTTGTTGGGGTTGTTCTTTGGAAAGAATTTGGGCATGAGATGAATTAGGATTTTGAGGAGGAATTTAAGGAGGGTTTGGAGGTGTATTATTATTTCCTAAAATTAAATAAATTTACATCAAATTACATATTAAATATACCTATTTGATGCCAAATTCACACAAAATATATAAATTACTTCTTCGACCTCCCAATGTCATGGCAACATTTTCATGAAGATTCAATGAAGAATTCAAGTGGTTTTGTCCTTCCAAAAGCACAAGAATGTTATGAAGGGGTTTCAATCCATGGAGGAGAATAGATACAAAAAAAATAGAATGAGCTTTTACTTTTCTTTTTTTTTAAATAAGATATAACATGGTTATGTTATGGATTTAAAAAAAAATCAAAGGGGTGGCACCTTTTTGGAACCCCATCTTTTGGCACCCAACCCAACAAAGAATACCATTTAAAATTAGCCACTTTGTTGTTTGAATTAATCTCCACCAACTACTTATGGATTCCATTGGCTATGTATGTGACAAACTCAAACTCATTATTTACCAATGGATTTTGAATGTCTCCTACCATGTACATCAATCGAACATGGATCTTTATCTTTGCATATCCTCCAAGGACTTGGCAAAAATAATGGTATGTTTTAATAAATTAATCCTAAAATAACTCAAGGTTGAAAGGATCTACTTCATTTGATGGCATTTTGATAGATTTTCTATCAAACCCAGGCTTCAATCTATGTTTTGGTAACTAGATGACATTATAGCTATGTTTATCTTGTTGATACATCTTAAACGGATTGAAGTCTACAAATTTGGTTGAATCTAATTTAAAAAAAAAAACCTTGGAGATGAGAGATTTATCTATTTGTACCAAAATCCATCCATTAGCAGCCCTATTTAGACTTGAACATTATCATCATAGTTCCTAGCCACATGTCTATGAATTTCACATTTATGAAGACATTAGGTATTAATAACTTCCCTAGGTCATATACCCAAATGTTTGAAATAGGAACTCTGGAATCCCTCCTATTATACCACTGACTAAAAAGGCTCCATCTAGTGATAGGGATCTCAACATCCTACATTCTCTATGATTTTCAATTAAAATGCTAGCAACATCAACCCCATGGGTATGCATATCTTTTATGGATGATCCAAGGAGTTGGACAATTAAGTCCTCATTGAAAGGTGTTTTTGATGAAGATGGTTGGCCTTTTGATAGAATCATTTAAAAAATGGGATAACCTAGGGCTAGATCTTTGGTTTATTTTCATTAAATCACCTTGATCTACACCTTTAGTTACAAACCCTAATCACAAAAAATCAAATATATTTCAAATAAAGTCTAAAAATATGAACTCACTTGATTGTCACTTTAGAAATCCTAGTTTATTGTAGAAGGTGTGAAATGCCAAAAAAAATCTCTCCAATCTTTTGATGAAATGTGCAATGATTCAATTCATCGATCTAATTGTAATAGTTATGAAGAAAATCCTTCAAAGGGTTTGGTAGAAATCTATCACTTTTTCCTTAACTATTTGTTCACCTAAGCCAAGTGCTAGGAACTACCTATTCCTCGTATTTGAATGTGATTCATTGATTTTTTAGAGATAAAATAGATCAAGAGTCCAAAATCATATCGAACACATTTGAATATTTTGATGAGAGTTTGACATGCCTTGAAATTTTTTGACCAATGGGAACATTTCATGTCATCCACATGGGTCCACTAAAAAGAGAACTTTCAAAAAGGTAGGTGGCATCAACCATGAGTAATGTGGCATTCTTCTGCAATTTGGTAGCTTGAAATGGGACCCACCTTGATACACCTACAAACTCATGGACTCCATAAAAATCATGCCATTCATTGACCTCCCATTATTCTATAACTAAAAACTAGGTCTTCTTCAAAGAGCCCACAGATGTGTGGAAATTAGTAAAATTGTGCCAAGTGTCATACATTTCATTATTCTCATCTCCCTTTACTTTGAGTAACCAACTACCCATATAAATGAGAAAGGCAATAGGAATAAGGAATATTTCATTCTTCCACTAATTTTCAACCTCCACTTTCAAGATCACAAACTTGTGGAAACTAATAAAATCATGACACATGGCAAAAATGGTTTGCAAAAAGCTATATGCATGGAAGCACTTAAGTTATTCTAATTTTCACATATAGAAATTAGGAAAAGTGGTAGCTAGGAAAAAGAAGACATTGGTAACTTCATGATATAAGAAGGCTTGAGTGACAACTTAAAGTACTAGGAACCAAACAGATAAGTCACCAACAAAATAGACATAAAGTTCATAACTTGACCTGGAGTTAGGATTATTTAGGGTTTTTTACAACCCCATTGCAATTTTAGTGTAACTTTGACAAGAATGACAACCATTTGCAACTTTTGAAGCACAAAAAAGGAAAATAGACAAAAATTCAATAGGTAACATCATATTCCAACCTTGGTTTTAATGCCACTCTCAACTATTTTCTCTCTACATTAATGCTTAAAATTAGCTCAAGTGTTTTCCACCATGTTTTTGGTGGTTTCAAAAGCTCCATTTAATTTTTGGAATAACCTTGTGAATTCCCCATTCTTTTAAGGTGGTTTCATAAGCCTCAAGTAGTTTTGAAAATAAAGGGCTATTTTCTAGATAGCTAGTAGTTTCACAACATAGGATGGTTATTTTCTGACATTAAGGCATTTTCTTGACCGTGCAAATAGTTTTTTTATGCATGTAAGAATATCAATTACTAAAAAAATATTTTGTTTGCTGACATCACCCATCTAGCCCACCTAACCTATGTTGGAATAATGAGGAGATGTCATTGATGCATCACATAAGGTATACAATTATGCATTGTAGTGTTATCATTTATGTCAACATTGTATCCTGGTACAAAGAATATGGTCTAGATCAATGTGGGTGTCATGAGTATGGTTGAAGATGATTGTGAAAGACAATTTGCAAGAAGGTTTGATTGGTGAAGACAATTATTGAAGAAATTGACTAAGTTTCAATTCAGGTGATTCTGCATATAGGGGATCTAGTATTTGGGTCCACATTGGTTTGCTGATGAAGTTTTTTATTTGTGCTTATAACATAATTTTTTTGGTTCATAGAAGATCCTAATTCCAAAGTTTCATCCTATTTTGGTTTTTGGTTTTGGAATTATGAGTAACAAAAGTTTGGCTTGCCAGTTTCAAGTGTTTCTAGTTCAATGCATATGTGTTTGAGTCTGTACCTTTCTGTGGATTGGTTTTTGGCTTTGAATTTTTGTGGGGATGTTGAAAAGTGTCAAATGTGTGTATATTCTAGTTGGCATAAATTTTAGAGTTTCACAAGTCCAGATATGGGTGTATAGTTGGAAAATTTTGCTATTAGATTAGTCACGGTGTCAACCTAATGAGTTAAGTGTATTGTGGAGGTTGAACATGATATGATCTATTATATGGGTGCTACTTTAGGTTCTTTCTGACCTATTTCAATTTTTTGTAAGGTTTGAATCTTGGTGTCAAGTGTGTGTAGATAGATCTTGAAGTTGACAAGTTATATTTTGCATATTACATCTAATTAGGCCGACCTAATTGATGTTGTAGATGAAGAGGATATATAAGTTAGATATTTTTTGGTATTTTATGTATAATGACATGTTATAATATTTTGTGGATGTGAATTGTGTGAATATAGAGTGAATGCATAGTAGAGAAGAGTGTTAATTTAGATTAGTATTAAGATTTTTGAGTTTGTATTTTGAGCTTCATTGGAATTGTATCTCATGCAAGAGTTAGATGAAATTGTAACAATTCAAATTAGGTTGTGAGCCACAATCTCTTCTATCTCTTTTATTTCTTAGTTGGCAATGAGTCCAATTGGACAGTGAGTCCACCTATATTGAGCACTTCTTTAATATACTATAATCAATTATAAAATATTGTCAGCTAATCCTCACCATGGTTTTTCCCATTTTGAGTTCTCCACATAAAAATCTTGGTGTTCATGTGTTATTTGGTGTTGTTGAATGTTTACATGCTTTCCTTCATCACTACAATAAAATATTTTATGTGAGTTGGATGTTTAAATGTTTAAATGGTTTCAAAAGAATACTGATTCACCCCCCACTTAGTATTCCAGGTGTTCAACAATTGGTGTCATAGCTCGGTTCCTTGGAAGGATATTAACTGCTTAGGGATGATCTTGGAGGTTAAAAACATGGCTATTAGAAGACTACCCAATCCTTTGAAAGAAATACTTGCTATTGGATCTATAGAAAAGATTGCATATTTGGTCTGTAAATGGAGAACTCAAAGTTTCTCTTGAAGATCTGGAGAGAACTAAAGGTGAAAATAGAGATCTGAAAGAAAATGTCAAAGAAGCAAATGAATGAAAATTGAGAGAACACATCAAAAAAATTAGAGAAAGGAATAAGGAAGTTATTGATCAATTGAAGGAAGCAAATGAAATAATTATTGGTTTGAAAGTGCAAGTTGAAGAAAGGAAAAGAGTTGTAGAATTTTTTGATGCAATGGTGAAAAGAAAATCTAAAGAATGCACAAAGCTTGAATAAGAAGTTGTGAATTTGATATCAGATTTGTAAAAAGGTAAGGAGTCATGAAGAAAAAATCATGATGAGTTCTACAAATCTTGATGAAATGATTGCAAATAAAAAAGGCTCCAAAGATAATGAAGGTTTAGGATTTGAAAAGGGTGAAAGTTAAAAAGAAAACCATACACCAAATGTTGAAAAGAATATTAATAAACAAAACAAAACTGAATACAAGAAGAACAATGGGAGGAAGATTTAGAATCAAAGGAATGAAGTAGAAGACCATTGAACAGACAATCAAATGCACAAAGGTACACCCATCTTTTAATGGTTTTTATTACTCTTGTGATAGATTTAGACATAAGGCTATGGAATGTAGAAGTAGAATGAATAGGAATGTTCCATATTTTTCTAGTCAATTCTTTGCATGTAAGAGATTTGTTCATAGACCTAGTGAATCAAAAATCAAATGATGGATGGTTATAACAATGGTAGAATGGTTTAATCTTTCAATGGCTATTGTTATACACATTATGGATTTGGGAATAAAGCTAATCAATGTAGATGTAGAATGAATGGAAGTAAGATTGTTCAAAAGAATTTCATATGCTACAATTGTAATAGGCTTGGACACATTTCAAAGTTTTGCACAAGCAAAAATATGAAGAAGGATAATCTAGTGAAGAAAAATGATCCAGTAGAAAAAAATTGATTCAAAAGAGACAAAGAAAGAGATGGAAAATATTTGGAATAAGAAGGAAGATATAGAGGTTAAGGATGAGTCTGTATCAACATCTAGTGCAGATGTTTCCTTTGGAAATTGAGTTGAGATATTTGGATCAAGGGGAGATTTAAATAATGGAAATATTTCATCCCTACCAAAGAAATGGCGTTGATGCTTCATCACGTGGAAATGAGGTGTAAATCAATGTGGTTGATCTCTTGGAGAAGATTGCAGTAGAAAATAGCATCATGCAGAATTTTGTGGAGCATTTGAAGGTGACTGCATATAGTGAAGAGTTTGAAAACTTTATGAGATGAAGAATTTATGGAGAATTAGGTCAAATTTGAATGGGTTATAAGTAATTTTACTTAATCAAATTCATTGCATCAAGCATTTGAGAAGTGAAGAGTTGTGAAGAAGTGAATTAAAGTGATCAAGGTGGTTAAGTTGGAGTAAAAGTGAAACCCTAGCCAAAAAAATTTTGAAAGTATTCTCAATTTCTATTTACCCTAGTTTTTTAGAGAGCTTTCAATTTACTAAAAATATGTATATGTTGAAAGTGGTCGAAGTCTTAGAACATCCAAGACCTAAGTTTAAGAGGCATCTTGACAAATCATTGATGGATGATACAGATGGTGCATTCTCACACATCCCGTATGGAGTTTTACTCACAGAGGATGTTAGGTATTACATCCATGTATAGAGTTACTTTCCTATATTTTTCTATGTGGGTGAGTGGGTGAGGTACACCCTAAGAAGAATCCATGACAAGTTCCTATGGTTGGACATTCCACACTTGATTAATAAAGAGGGAATCAGGGTTGTGACTAGTCTATACTCAACTAGACCAGTACCACTACTAATATATGTAAAGAATGAGATTGTAATGAAACATACAAGAGAAAATTATGACAAAAGGGATTTAACCGCTAAAGAAATAAGGAATTGTATTGTGAATTATGCCTCCATGATGATAGGTTACAAGTTGTATTTCAGCAATAGGGAGAACTCAATGTCAACCATTGCCATCAACACAACTTATGAGATGGTGGAGAAAGGTGAAAACTATGATCTGTGTGAATTGTTGAGATTGTAGTTGCTGGAGAATCTATAAAAATCCAAGTATTCTTTCAATTTTGGTACTTTAATCATTTTTTTTTTAATGAAGAAATTTCCTAGAACGAAGAATGTAGTGTGGCTGCCAGATAGACATGTATCTCACCAAATCAAAGATTATTTGTTTATTTTTGGAGATGTGAATACTCACAAGAATTCCCTCTAGGGGTTCTTCAAAAAAAATTAGGAGACGATGCAAGAAAGGCATAAGATACCTAAGAATTTAGTGGAGAGGTATCAAAAGGGCATCAAATTTTTGGTAACAAAAGATGAATGCATAATGGAGGGTGAAGAGCCTAGGATAGTGTGGATCTCAACACTTGGATATGAGGTCTCTTCAGATGAAATAATTAGCCTAGTTGATAACCTACTGAAGAGTCCTAAGGACACCACTCGAGAGAGGTATGAAACCTATGAAGAAAAATCAATGGAGGTGCATATAGAGAAAAGGAAACCCCAAATAAAGAAGAATGTTGAAAATATGACTACATAATTTAAAGAGGCTATGGGACTCATAAAGAGAAAGTGGAACAAGTAAGAGCAATGGCTGTCTCTTTGGGAGGGTCATCAAGCATCACAAGATCAAGAAGAAAAGCTACCACTCGTCTAGCTTCTTAGAAGTCCTTCAAGACTTCCCCCTCATCAAGTGGAATAAAGAAGAAGGAGACTAGTACTCCTGCAAAGCAAACCAATGCTTCGATAATGGATAAAACCACTTTGGTACAACAAGAAAATAGGTTTGAGAAAGAAAGGTTGATTCAACATGACATCAAATTGGCCTAGTGAAAAAAAGGATAAAGGAAAAGGATACTAGAGAACAATACTTAGGTGTGAATGTTGAAGAAGAAGAGGAGGAGGAAGAAGGACCTTAGTTGGTCTAGAAGAAAAAAGGTGAAGCTTCACATGGTGAAGTAGGTTCAAAGAAGCAAAAGGTGGATATTGTGTATACCGATGAGGAAGAAGAAATAGAGAAAGAAAAGAAAGCATTGGCCATCCACATGTGAGAAAAGAAGGAAGAAGCCACAAATAAAATGCCACCAAAAGAGAAGAAAGTAGAAATAAAGAAGACACCAGAAAAAAAGAAGAATAAGTAGAAGAAGAAAGATCAAGTAAGAGCGCATACAACCCAATAAAATTAGATGCACTATTTAATTCGATTGTGTAGAATGACATGTTAGAAGAGACTACAACGCTGTTTAATGAGGCTAATGAGGTGGATAAGGCCACCGTAGTTGAGGTCATGATAAAATATATTATAGTGCTTGAGGTAGATATATGGAACATAGAGGGAAAACTGCCTACAGAGTTGTGGAATATTTTGATAGAAAGGAGAGAGGAAGCTATAGAAGAAAATGCCAAATTGAAGGCCTATGCACTAAGGAAGATTAGTACTCCCCTATCCGATGAGAATAAGGCCACATTGGCCAAATTGTACACTAGAGAGTTGAGAAAAAAACAAAGCATGACAAATCTAATGAGTAGAGATCAAAATGATCTCAAAAGGTTATAGAAGGAGACAGTGGATAAGGTTGTGGACCTAGCGTAAATTATAGGAATATCATTGGAAAGCAAGGAAGAAATGCATGAGGAAATTTCTACTCCAAAGGCGAATATAGAAGAAGAAACGTAGAATATTGATTCTCAACATGAGCACAAAACAAGAGAAGAGACTGCATAGGACAATATTCCTCTGGATGTGGAGCAGACAACAAAAGATAATGTTGATGTTGAGAAGAATGTTTCCACTACCAATAATGATAGTGTAAAGGAGGACACTCTTAAAGATAATCAAACTCCTCTGGTAATTAAGACACGTGTTGAAAGTAATCAAGACAAATTGGAGAAGCAGATTAAATGGTAAAAGCACAAAGTTGTGTCACACTTTTAGCCAACTTATCAACACAACTGAATTTAAGTATTTCTAACTAAAAATCAATTTTGGTCAAACTTATGATCTAGTAAGATTCATTGTAGCTAAGTTAGATACTTAAACAACTTTTTCAACTAAAATTATTGGCTAAAAATATATGGAGCACCACTTTGAGTCCAATTTACGAAAAAAATAAAATTATTTGAAAAACTTGAAGTTTCAATAACTCTTGCTAATGTAAATAACATTTTAAAATAAAAATAAAAATACCCTTTTGTAGATCCATAAGTTAGTTTTCAAAAATATATTTATTTTAATATTTTAATTATTTTTATATTTTATATTTTATTTTTACTAAAAGTAGGTTATCATCATAAAATATTAGGTTGATTACTATGCCAAGGAAAAATACTAAAACTTATTAAAAAAATTGAAAAAAATATGATGCAATAGATAAAAGAATCTATTTCAAGATGGTATAATTTTTTTTCCATTTTAGATAAATATTTAATATGAAAGTTGATGTCCGATGAAAACAACTATTTTTTGATTCACGTGAATTTTAATATTTATTTAAAAATATATATTTTTTCAAAATTGAAAAAATATATATCCATGTACTAAAATTTCAAGTTAATAAATACACAAAAAATTTGAAAGAAAATAAAATAAAATTTACTATAAAAATTTTGACGTCCTATGCAACTTCATTTTTCAGCATTTTATCAACAACTAAATTATAGTGTTAATTTCTAAAAACTAGTTTAAAATAATTTTTTAATTTTTTTTTAAAATACAAACATAAAATATACTAAAAAATACATATTTTACTAGTTTACATCGTTTCAAAATTCAAAACATATATGCCACTTTTTTAGTGATTCAAGTTTAAAAGTTGGATTGGCATTGGTTGTTTCCTTTATAAAGTGTGACACAACTTTGTGCTTTACCCAAATGAGCAAAAAGATGAAGATGCCTTTGAAGATGAGAAAAGGAAAGAAGAAGAGACATTGATTAATATTGGTGACAATGAGATGGAGAAGGGGTTGAAAAAAAATATTGAAGAGAATGAGGTAAAGGTAACTGGTGAATCCTCCTAAACTTCCATATATTCTCTTCAAAAATTATTTAGCATGCAACTATGATTCCAACACGTATTAGCTCATTTACTACAATTTCCCATGAAGCAATAAAATGTGGACCTTGCAAAGATCTCACCCCTCCATAAGCTTTAGCTGGGGGATGTGTTCCACACATCTTCCCAGAAGGAAATTATTGAAACACATTAGAAGATTAGAGAGTTGATCGAGGAGGCAATGAAAACTCTACATGAGGCCATACCCAGAGCTAGAGTTGATAATTCTCTATCTGGTATGGAAAATATTAAATTATTGATTGATTCATTTAAAGAATATGCTTTTGATTTGGAAGAGAAACTTGAAAAAGAAATCGATAAAAAGAGGGATGAAATGAGGTTAATGTAAATTACCGATAAGTGTGGACAAGCAGACAACAAATTTAAAGATAGTTCCAAGGGTGTGCAAGCTTGTGTGGTTGAGGCCAAAGCCTTGATCCAATTTTGTATGAAGTGAGCCAAAGCCACAAAAAACATCAAAGATGAAATGGACTCAATTGGGTAACAAATAGATAGGGCTTCCAGTGCATATGATCTGGCACAAGATATAGGTGGAAGCACTAGGTCAACAATTGAGGATCTACACAAGCAGTTCTTCCAACTACAAGGACAAAAAGAGAAGATTATTATGCATTTTAGGAACCTCAGGGATCTGGTGAACTCAAAGTTCACATCCAATTTCCAGTGCCCTAAAGAGTGTTGAGAAGGCTACAAAGATCAATTTGGTACCCAACACTTTGAAAGAAGGGGAAGATTGTTTGATGGATCTTGAGACCTAGTGCAAGATGCTTGGCATAGCTAAGAAGATCTAGGAAGAGGGAAAACAATAATGGAAAGACTGCGTTGTGAAGCTCCAAGAGCCAACTACTTCCTTTGGTTGACAATGTTTATATTTCTTTATGCATTCTTTAATTCATTGTTTCAGACTCTTGTGTACATATGTGGATGGTGTATAGTGATTTCAGGAACAAATTTTGATCTAGTTATGATGTGTAGCTCTCTTAGGAGGAGTTAGTTTAGTTTTCAGTTTGTACATATGGATATGTTTGTCAGGGGGAGATTTGGTATGTAAGAAGACTATTGTATATGCCCTTTGCCCTTGATGTGAAAGGGGGAGATTTTTTGATATTTTTACATATTTACATCAATGACAAAGGGGGAGATTGTTGGAAGAATGAGGAGATGGAATTAATGCATTTGTTGGCAACATGAGCATGTGGGATGAGAAAAAAGGTATATAGTTATGCATTGCAATGTTGTCATTGATGTCAACATTGTATCCTAGTATGAAGGTGATGGTGAAAATTAGTTTTTGTGTCATGAGCATAGTTGAATATGATTGTGAAAGATAATTTTGTAAGGAGGTTTTATCTTGTGAAAACAATTATTGAATAAATTGACTAATTGTCAATTCAGGTGATTTTTCATATAAGGGATCTCGTATTTGGTTCTGCATTGTTCCACTGATGAAGTTTTTTCTCTACACTTCTAACATAATTTTTTTGGTTGATATAAGATCCTAATTCCATAGTTTCATCTTGTTTTAGTTTATGGATTTGGAATTATGAGTAATAGAAGTTTGGCTTGGCAGTTTCAGGTGTTTCCAATTCAACTTGCATATGTGTTGATGAGTCCACACTTTTTCGTGGATTAGTATTTGGATTTTTGGTTTTGTGGGGATTTTGATAGGTGTTAGATGAGTGTATATTCTAGTTTGCATAAATTTGGAGGCTCGCATTTCTAGATATGGGTGTACAGTTGGAGAATTTTTCTATTAGATCATTACCCATGCCAACCTAATGAGTTGGATGTATTATGGAGGTTGGGGATGTTGATATGTGTCAAATGAGTGTATATTCTAGTTTGCATAAATTTGGAGGTTCATATTTCTAGATATCATGGGTGTACAGTTGGAATTTTTTTTCTATTAGATCATTATTGATGCTAACCTAATGAGTTGGGTGTATTGGGGAGGTTGAACATGATATGATTTGTTATGTGGGTACTATTTTAGGTTCATGCCAACCTATTTCAAATTATTACAAGGTTTAAATCTTGGTACAAAGTTTGTGTGGATAGATCTTGAAGTCGACAAGTTACATTTTGCATATTACATCTAATTAGGTCGACTTAATTGATGTTATAGATGAAGAGGATATATCATTTAAATATTTTTCGGTATCATATGTATGATGACATGTGATAAGAGTTTATGGATGTGAATTGTGTGAATACAGAGTAAATGCAAAGTAGAGTTGAGTGTTAATTCAGATTAGTATGAATATTTTTGAGTGTATATTTTGAGCTTCATTGGAACTATATTTCATGCATGAGTTAGATGCAATTATAATAGTTCAAATCTAGCTGTGAGCCACAATCTCTTCTATCTCTTTTATTTATTAGTGGGTAGTGAGTCTACCTATAGTGAGAAATTTTTTAATATACTATAACCAACTGTTATAATATATTGTAAGCTAATCCTCACCATGGTTTTTCCCATTTTGGGTTTTCCACATAAAAATATTGGTGTTCATGTGTTATGTGGTGTTGTTGAATGTTTACATGCTTTCCTTCATTACTGCAATAGAATATGCTATGTGAGTTGGATTTTTAAATTTTTAAATGGTTTAAAAGAATATTGATTCACCCCTCCCCCCTTTGAGTATTTTGGGTGTTCAACAACCTGCCCCCAAATCCTAGTTTTCTCTAAAAGAACTACTTTTTCTTTTTGGCATAATTTGGGCATACGATATCAAAATTTTACAAATGATATATTGTTGGAAAGATGGTTCTAATTAATTTCCATTGGTGTAGATATTTTTCTCATATTTTTGATAGGTACATTTTATTTCTTATTAAATTTAGATATTTTTTTATCTCTCAAGCTCATAAATTTTTGCCTAGGCCTCCATTTTATGTGGAAGAATTTAAGAGCCAACTATCCATGCATATTTTCTAGATTTTTCCCTAGGTGTACATTTTATTCATATTATTGATATTTCACATTATTCTTGATTACTTAGATATTTGGACACTTGAAAACATTTAATTAATGTGAAATGACTTCTTTTGAGATGTCATGTATGGATATATATAGTAATCATTTTTGGGAATTTGCACATCTTTTAAATGCACTTTCTTGTTTATAGATGCATTAATTACAACTACTGTACATGATTTTGGGGATTTCACACATCTTGAGATGTGTCTTGTTTGTACTTGAACTACCTTATAAAGTGCATTGGGTTTTTTTGTGATCACTTTCTTATTTGTAAACACAACCTTGTCTACCTTCATGCATTCTTTCCAAGTTTTGTACACCAATTTTTTAGTTGTAGGGTTTAATATTTCCTTCTTACACTACATTGTGACACATAGATTTAGTAGACCTATTATCCCTCTCCCTTGTTAGCATTATTGGAGGTTTTCATACTATTTGTCATAATGTTTCCTTATTTTTTATTTTGAGTGAGCTATGTATCTAATTTGTATCCCTATGCAAGTTATCCAAATGGAGAAACTAGTTACCCATGCATTTCTATGAGATGGAACACTTACCATATAGGTCCACTCTTGCATTCCAATATTTTGGAGGTGACCTTCCACCCTCAATTGATCAATTTCTTTAGACTATTGGACCTTGTATTTTTAAGTTGCAATTTAATTTTCAATGGTTGAGTGGTGTCATTGCAATCACTCATGTAGATTGATGTGCCATCTAAACCTTTAAATTTTCTAAATTTTTTCCTTTATTTTCCATCTAATCATTGTTTGAGTAGTGTCATTGTGGGAACTCATATATATATGTTTTCTCTTGATCCTAATCATCATCCCGATTCCCATGGAGATTTTTCAATTTTAGTATTATAGTGGTCATTTTTTGGTAGTTGTTAATAACTTCTTCATGCTTCAGTGGTGTTCTTCATGTTTCTATTATTTTTGGAACATTATTTTAGAGGATTATTATTCCTTAATTTATTTATCTCTTTTCAAGAAGAGTATTTTCCATGATGTTTTCTCCTCTTCTCTAGTTATGAGATATCTTTTTGTTTGTACATGGGTGCCTAATCAGGAATAGTTTTGAAGAATCATATTTTAAACTTTATTCATTCATCATTTAAAGGTTTTATCTTCTCCTTAAGTTTCACTTAAGCAAGATTGCTAGAGTAAAAGGATATTTACTTGATTAATTTTTTAATTATTTTGGTCCCTTTTCACATTGGCTACTTAATCGTACTTATCTCATGTGTTTTCTTGAGTCTCAAGTCATATGATGAGGACACGTGTCATGATCTAATTTTATCCCCACTTAACGTTTCTCTAGGGTTTCTTTTTTATTTTTATTTTTCCTTTTATAATAAATCATTATTATTTTCGCTTAATTATGAGGTTATGCATTCATAATGATTCATTACTTTTTAAATTAATTAGCTATTGACCTACATAGATTTTTTTCTCTCTTTCATGGGAGGTGTTTGATTTTAAGTTATACTTCAGAGCTATATGATTGAGGAATCAAATCCAACATTTACGATGTTTTATGTATACCTCATTTATCAAATAACTTTATTTCCATTTATTGGACCACTCATTATAGAATAGGGAAGAATGTGGAATTTACCCATGATTTAGTTATCATTCAAGACATAGAGAGAAGATAAATTGTTGCTACTAGGATGGTTGATCATTCATCTTGGTTATACAATTTTCTAGATTTTACTCTTGATGATGGATTTAATCCTTTGATTGTTGGCCATGCTAGTGTAGACTATGATTTTGAGGATAATTTTGGCTATTCTAACTTGTATAATCTTACATGTGATCTAGTTCTTTAGACTTGTATTCCACCTCTTCTATCTATTGTTACTTCTAATGGTATTTGTGTTGCTACATCCTTAGCTCCTTATGATTTAGTGTAGCAAGATATACATATCATATTTTAGATATGGCTATTTGTGATGAGTAATAATATGTAAACTACAATTTTGTTTTTGAATCCTATATTTTAGATTTGGGAGACACTATTGATTGTATTCATCATCTCTATGATCGATTTGATTCTTCTTTAGTATTTTTAAGGTAGCATATAAAACTTCTTGTTCTTTTTCCACGTGATCATTTATCACAATTTGAGAGATGGGCTTGAAAACTTTTGAGCAAAAAATTAAGGATGCATATTTATCTTTAGAGGAGACATTTATGTCTTTGAACTTTGTTCTACATTCAACTTTGCTAAATTATGGATTTTCATCTTCATTAGCATGGCTTGCAATACGTAGCTTGATTATGAAACCTTTCAAAATCAACACATTGACACTTGAGTAGATCTTAGAGACTTCATACATATTGTGTTTTCTTCCCTCATATTCCTTTTAGGAATAAAAATACATCATGCAACACATCTTTCATTGTGTTTCTTCCTCAAAAGAGGAACATTTTTTGTGAATTGTGGACCATCTTCTATATCTATTTTTGAGCATGTACCATTAGAAAAAATACTATATTGAGGTAGGATGAATGGTTTCTTTTCTTCTCTCTTATGGGGGGAATTTTTTTCTCACATGGGGTTTTACCCTTTCCATATCTTGAGATCATTTTGTATTTTCTCTTTTTTAAAGAATATTTTTGTCCCATTGGGTTTTCTCCTTTTCTCCATTTGTGAGAGATTATTTTATCTATAGGTATCTAACATGGCCTCATAGCCAAGAACCATCTTTACATATTTGTATTGTTTTCATTTGTTCATCATTTTTCCTAAGTTGTACTTAAGGTGGGTGTTAGTGTGAATACACATATTTCCTATCTATTTTCTCCATTTGTAGTGTAAACAATGTACATTATCTAACTATTTGTTGGTTAGGACCTATTCACACATATTCACATGTTAAATTTACTTAGAAATCTAGGAATCTTTCTAGAATTTTGTTTTTAACATGCAATCTTATCCTCTAGTTGTCACATATTATAGGATTACAATGCTTATCATCATCCTAGCTTGTCCTACCTCTCAAAATTACCTATATAAGAAAGGCTTCATTTGTACATTTGGCATTCATTGATCACTATTGATCTATTGTATTATTTTACATCCATTATAGGAAAATTTATTATAGATTTCTTTTATCTTTTTGTAGATGGATATTTTACTTTTGTAAGTGATCTTGAGAACTTGAGTCCTTGAGTGACACTAAAAAACTTAAGAAACCAATGTTTGATGCCAATATAAATATTGGAATAAATATTAAGGGCTCTAGGAAAGAGTTTATTCAAATATATTTCAACATAGATTAAAGAATAACTATTTTTTTTATTTTTTTTGGTAATTTGTGAAGTGCCTGCATAAGAACCTAAGGAGTCAACCAAAACTTATATAGGGATTCATTTTTCTAGAAAATGAGTAACAAGGCAGAGAGATGAATCCAAATGAAGATATTGGAAGTGAGTTCCCCCATTCAATTGAAGTCAAAATGATAAGGTTTCATGAAAATAAATGCATGCCTGAAGAAATAAGAACCTCCTTTAAAATTTAGGCATAGTAAAAAATATTGTTAGAAGTGACAAAAAACTATTACCCTCAAATTTATCTTCATGTCCCCATTAATTGACCAAGATCTATGCACCAAATCTTCTAGTATCCTCATATTCATTCCAACCCACAAGAATTTACAAATAAGGGTATGCCTCTAAACAAAAATTCTTTACCATAGAGTCATCTAGTTAAAAGGAGTTCCAGGAATATCCATGCTCTCAGGGAGGCAATTATTGACTTTAAAATCATTTATTTGTTTCTAGATAAACTTGTTTCCTTTGAGCCAAACTAGTAAGAATAATCATTCAATTAGCCTTCTACAAGGAATGATTGACACGACAACTAAGAACAACTTGTTAAAATAGAGCTGAGAGAGATCTAGAGACCCATCCATGTAAGCCATGAATGTGTATAGCTCATAAAGCAACAAAATAATAATAAAATATGAAACTTCAACTTGCAAAATCTAAATATGTCACATGTAAGGCCAAATTTCAACATGCATAACCCCTGAAAATATAACATTCCTCCTATAATTTATCTAGTATAAACATTAAAACTTGTCATTATAACCCATTCGATATATTTCTATATTATAATTAAGTAAAAAATATCAATCAAATACATTTATGTTATTATTTGTGAAAATAAGAAAGAAGAAAGAAAAAATAAAATATATAAGAATAAGAGCCTAAGTTTGACAACTTTATATAGGCATTTTTTTTATGTGATAGTTATCATTTTGAAGTTGCCCTTGAAATAATAAGACTGACTTTATTTTGAAAAAAATAAAGTTGTATTTTATGCTTAAAATAAGCGAATACACTCATAAAACCGTCATATGTAAGCGACGTTGAGAATGGTAACAGAGGCATCGAAATTTTACATAAAGTATTAAGAATATAATGATTAAAGTACGATGGTTCTCGTCGCGATTCTTTCGTCTCGGTGAAGCAAAACGGAGTTTTTCATCTAGTAATAGAATATAGGAGTGGGAGCCAAAAAGAAAGATTGATATGCAAGATGGGAATCAAACATAAAATTAAAATGAGAAAGAAAAAAAAAGGAGGAGATTGTGCCGGAATAAAGGAAATCCCGAAGAAAAGGAAAAGGAAAAGATTGCGGGGAATAAAGAAAATTGCTTGGCATGAAGGAAAAGGAAAAGGTTCAGATTGTGTGCGGAAATAAAGGAATATTGCTTGACATAAAATAATGATGAAAGAATAGGAAGGGAAGGAAACGGATTAGCAGTGTGGGCTATCATTGTTGTGATAACTGCCAAAAAAGAGAAAAAGAGTGTAGCAGAGTGATCTGGTGTTGTGGAAGTATGGCAGAATTCGAGTCAATATTTATTAAGGTGTTACTTTCTTTACAGTTTTGTCTCGCGTTTTGGCAGATTGTGAAGCTGACGGCGTTCGGAGCCATTATTAAAGCTTTTATGAGCTGGTGCATGAGTAAGCTTCCTTGCGGGCTGGGGACTCTCCTCTCACCATCTTATGCCCGATAGAAAGAATTCGCTGACTACCAAAGTTCATTCTTGAAGTTTGGTGTTTGCCTTTGCCTTGCAACCAATGAATTAGGTCAACCTACTGTGGTAAGCCCTGTACCCGATCTAGATAGATTTGAAATACAAATAGAGTACTTAGGGGAAAAAAAAAATTTAGAGCGAAGGGATGACCATAAACTGTTCATCAATGGAGAAATGGCGTATTATATTACAGAACCAATCTGGAATTCTCTTCTCGACTTGACAGGAGTGAATAGACAAACTGTGTTTCTCACTGGTCATAAAGTATTGTTTAGAGGTGATAAAGCATTGTTTGGAGGTCTGATTACAGGCAGTGTGATGGATTTACCTGAAGTATTGGACGGTTTAATACTTAGAAACTACAAAGTCAAGTTATTATTTGAAGGTAAAGTTTTCTCCTTACTCCTATCAATTTGTGGTCTCTCGGAGGAGAAAGTATTGAAAGGTCTAAATTTGGTAGGGTTGTTCCTCCAGACAAAGAAACAAGTCTACTGGCTTATTCCAACATTGTTGAGCTTTACATCAGCAGTGATGGAGTTCTGCACACCATTGAGGGTGTGGATTTATACCAACGTGAATCGCATCTTCTGCTGGGCAATGCATCCCCTGTGTGACCACCTTCCTCTAGGGCGAGGGTGTGGATATACACTTTGTTAGAGTGGGTGGAGAACTTGAAGCCGTCTAATGACTTTGAGTGGCGAGTAGTGAGGGAGTTAAGCATGCAGTGATCGGTGGAGGAGCAAAAGCCTGCTCCGAAACTGCATCTTTGGTCAGTATCAGCCCAGCAGTGGAGAGGGGATTCCAAAAGAGTTTACTAGTGAAGGGGATAACATTGACGGTAAGAGTTACCTGGGAATTAGGAAAAGCGAGCATAAACATCGTCTACAAAACGTACGAGGACATTATTCAAGCGGCTTGTGACGCGGGTGAGTCTGAACGCCTGAAGACATTCATTGACCACTTAGTGAAAAATCGGAGTGGGTCTTTGTTGTCTTTGGACCCCAAAGGCAGGGTGTGTAGGGTTCGCAGCTTAGAGGAGTCAGTCCACTGCTATATTAAAAATAGGTTTCCACAGGTGTACAAACTGGATTTGGAGAATCCAATTGTCAAATAAAGCGAGGCCAATCAGCAGAGACATTTTTTTTCTTTTTCTTTCTTTCATATGTAAGAAAATTAAAGGTCAGGATTAAGCAAGAGCCTGCTGAGGAATGTACATGGGAAGGACTTTCAAAGTTGTGTAAGAATTGATTTGTATTACTTGAGGTTTTTCACAATTGTAATGAAAATAAAGTTTTTATTAAAAAATATTATTTTAAAAATATTTAAATAAATTAGGATTTTGTAGTTGGGATTTGAATAATGAATGTATAATTAAATTTATAGAAATTAAATAAATATATAATATATTCTTTGAATTTCAAATGGTGGAGTATATTGTTGAATTCAAATAAAATATTTAATATTGTGTTTGAATTTGAAGGTTTGGTCAAATTAATGTATTAAAAGCTTAATTTAACTGAGTGTGTTCTATTATAGTTTAGATTTGCATCTGTAAAATTAATCATTGTGATTGCAATCAGGGCTTAAATTTGACGGTCCACCTTGCCCATCATATTTTTTTTATTTTTTTTTGCAAGTCAAATTTTATATAATAAGACACTAATATGCGAGGAACAAGAATATTTTCAACATAAGGCACATGCCTCCTCTCTGCCATAGAAGCACTGTCAATACCTAGGCGACCATGTCTTGGAATAGGTCAAAAAAGATGACAAATTTTCACCTGTTGTCCATTCATCTCAAATTTAAAAAATCTCAAAGTCTGTTATAAATTTGATTTATGATAGTATTAGCATAGAACTTGTAACATACTGACATTAAAATGAAACTAACAAATCATAATGCATTGGTGTGTTCTGCCTCATATGGGATACATCACCATTACAAATGTGAACAAAAAAAAAGACTTTTAAAACATTTTAAATTCTTCTTTGTTTGGCATCTTTCCAAATTTCATACACTTTGCTCCATTCCATTGCTGATACATCAAGTGTTGTTAGAGACACTCTCATCAAAGCATCCAATATATCTAATGTTAGAGTTGTTCGTCGAATATCTTTTATTATGTTTTGCCTTGAAAATCCTCTTTCACATGCCACTGTACTTGCTGGAATAGTAAGGATTGCTTGCCATAGCTTTGTCGTGTTTGGAAAACTTGTATGTGAGTCTGTGACACAAAAAACCCTCCAAGCTTCCTTCATTGATAATCCCTCACAACTAAGACGAAGAGTATCAACAAATATATGCAACTCTTGTTTACAAGCTTCAACATTAAATAATATTTCATTTTCTTCTCCCTCACATAAAGTATGTTGCATGTGTTGAAAAAGATTATCAAGCCAACGCTTTGAATTATCTTCTCTAGCACGAGCATCCTTTAGATAATGACAAGGACTAAACAACTTTACAGAGTTGAAAAACACAAGATCAGGAAATCTTCCATTCAAACAATCTATAAGTGCTTGAACATATTCTTTTGCAAGTTGTTTACAACTCTCTAATGAACATCAATGCAAGGTTTTAGTGATTGTTTTTGTGAATCAACATAATCACCATGTGCATGTGAAATTGCCACAAACCACAATTCATGCCTATGAACAATGCCCTCTTTATCAGTAATCTCTAAATAACCATATTTAGAGGCATCCAAGAATTTAGATAAGTAACAGGTACCATCAGCAAATGTATCACTTCTCATAAACCACCTACTTAAAGTGTTTATAGTAATATCAATAGATGCCCCTAATGATGTAACATCAACATACTCTTCTTGAAATTTTCTATTTAGCTTGTTCAACATAAGCATTATATTTGCAAGCATGTGTAAACAAAATTGAACTGAAAATATTCTTGCCTTATCATACCATGACTCTCTCTTTTCATTTTTCCATAAAGTCAATATAGGAGGCATCAATACAACAAGCCTTTCAATAACTTGTCCTCTTGAAAGCCATCTAACTCCATGAATTTGAAGAGCTTCAAGAGTTTCAAGTTGCATGACTTCCTGTAAAGAAATGAGTTCCTTGTTTCTTTTAGTAGAATTATGTACCCAAGAATACACCTTATTTGCTAATTTCTCAACAAATAACAATTCAAGATTTTTTTTGGAAGCATCTGATGCAGCTAAAGCTTCACGATGAGCAATGCAATGAACACCTACAAGATTAGGAACATCTTTTTTCATAAAAGAAACAAACCCATTTTCACTGCCAACCATGGATGAAGCACCATCTGTGGAAATAGCTATTAAGTGTGTATTTGAAAGCCCCCTTTCTTCCTTTAAAACATTGATTGCATCATAAATTGTTTTTCCTTTTCCATCACAAACATTTATGAGCTTTAAAAATTGTGAAGTTGGCTGCCCCAACCCTTTTGAGTCTAAAAAAGTTGCATAGACCATAAGATGCTTCTCTAAACTACGATCTGTACTTTCATCCAACATCAAAGAGAAAAAAGGACTATCCAACATTCTAACAGTTTGTACCTCTTCAAGATACTTAGATATAGCAAAAAGAAATTGATTTGCAGCCATCTTATTTGTGTATGAATTGTAATTTTTATTCTTTGGCATGTTTGGTAACTGTAATGTCATTTCAAGAGAGCAAAGTGATTCATATTTTGAAAGGGGTAAATCCTCTTGAACCATCCAAAAAACTAATTTCATAGTTGTGATGACTCTTTCCTTGTTAATGTCATCAACATTTGCTAAATGTTTTGTAATAGGTTTTGCTTTCTTTTCATTCCCACATGTCCATTTAGCTAGTGAAATCTTATGAATGTTTGAATTGGCGTGAGTAACTAATGAATCCTGTTGAAAATTAGTGCAACCATTACCGCTTGCCATGGTCCAGCTGTATTATGTGTTTCACAATATATGCATTTCATAACTTTTTTCCCTTCATATATTGTATATTTCAGCCACTTAAACTTTACTTTCCATTCCTCATGAAATTCTCGTTTTACTTCAAGTTTTCTTTTTTCCTGTGTATTGTTTTCTCTTGTTTGATATTCATCAGCATACTCTTCAGTGTACCCCAAAATATCTAAGTCTTCATTTAAATCAAAATTATGATCTTCATTGGGTGCTACAACTTCAGATGTACTTGACCATGGAAAAAATTGCTTGATAAAAGGCTGATTATTTTTTTCTTTGAGACATTTTTAAATAGTAATCCCTACATATTTTAAAAATAAGAAAGATTTAGATATTTTGTTCAAATTCATCTAAATTGATAAAAAAATGAATCATAAAAAAAAAATTTAAGATAAACTAACAACCATATAGAGAACAGGGGTTGTAGTGGTTGCATCAGAACAAAAAAAAAAGAAAAAAATTCATGGAATATTTTTTTTTTTAAAAGAAATAAAATGAAAATCATTTTACTCTTCTATGCAGCAAAATTTTTTCTTTTTTGTTGTAAGTTGTAACTGTGCAACAAAATTACTTTTTTACAAATATTCTTTCTTTCTTGTTGCAAGTTGTAAGTGTGCAATTTATTTTTCCCTTTTCTCACTTTTTGCTTCTTCTCTGCAACTCTAGAGTCTAGATAATGAAGATTAAACTCTACAACCATATTAATAAAAGAAAAATGAAATATTTTGCATTGGTAAAACAAAAAATGGTTTGAAGGAGAATATTGTTGTTTTTATAAAAAAATCTATTAAAGAAACTCAAAAATATTTAAAATCTTTACAAAAATCTAAAAAATGTGAGATTTTTTTTTCAACAATAGAAGTTTGCATTTAAAAAAAAAGAAGTTTCTATTTTTTTATTAAAACATAGAAGAAGTTTCTATTTTAAAAAATTAAAAATAAAAGTATATATAGTGTAAGTGTGCAAAAATATCTTTCCCTTTTCTTTAAAAAATTCTATTAAAGAAACTCAAAAAGTATTTAGAATATCAAAAAAAATTAGAATCTTTAAAAAAATCTAAAAATTTGAGATTTGTTTTTTCCACAATAAAAGTTTGCATTTTTTAAAAAACAAGTTTCTATTCTATTATTAAAGCATAGAAGAATATATATATATATACGGTCAAATTTTCATATTAACTATTTTTTTACAGTTTCTAAAATAAAGTGCATGTATTAGCATACAGTTAAATTTTTTTTTAATTGTATTTTACAGCTAAAATCTTCAAATACTGATATACAGCCATCAAATTTAAGCCCTGATTGCAATAATGATCTAGCTCGCAAGTTGAACATTAACCATACTGAAAAATAATTGTTAATTATTTAATTATTTTTTAATATCACTTCCTTCTATTAATTAAATAATGTTAAATTATTTAAATAATTCATTTTATCTTTATTTTTCTCACATTAATTAAATAAATCTTTATTTATTTAATTGTGTCACTAATTACCTTTTTTTTATCTATAATTAATAAATTATTATTTATTTAATTATTCACTATCATTTTCTTCTATAGTTAAATAAATTGTTATTTACCTAATTATTTATTATCCTTTTTATTCTATAACTAAATAGTTTTTGATAATATAAGCAACATTTACAGGGTGTCGTACCCTTTACACAGAGGGCCAAAAGGGCCAAATGACAATAGTTCAAACCAACTAAAATAGAAACACACAGAAACATCTAACAACAATTGATAGACAATAGAAAAATTAAACAACCCTAGACCATAGGGGACCAACTTGACTCCCAAAACCCGAGGCCGTGAAGAGGAAATAGATTTGGGGAGTCCTTTCTTCTTCCTCAACACCATCAACCAAGAAGGCCCAAAATCAAAATCCATCGAGCGAGGCGAGGGGAGGGGATCCACAACATCCACCTCGGACGAGGAACCACCACGCAGTGAGGGAGCTGGCAATGAGGAAGAGGAGACATGAGCTTTCTATAACTAAATAGTTATTTTTAATTATTTAATTATTTATCACCTCTTCTCATCTATCATTAAATAATTATTACCAATTATTTAATTATTTATCTCCCTCCGTTCTTTTATAATTAAATAATTATTCTTAATTATTTAATTATTCATCAACCACCTTCTAAATTAAACAATTGTTGTAATTATTTAATTCATCTATCCCTATCCATCAATCAATTCATTTTCCTACGCCATAATAATTAATTACTCTTATTATTTATTGTTCCCTCAATCAATCTCCACCATTGATCATCATACATCATCACTTAATCCTCACTATCCATCTAATTTGGATTTCTATAAAATCAAGTTATCAATTTCATTTCAAAGTTAACCACATTCTTTGAGATTTTGATATCTTACATCTACATTGAGCTTATTACACATTGTGCACACTACATATATGAGAGCAAACAAGAAAAATTGAGAAGAGCAATGGAGGAGAATCAACTTTGACATAGGAATTAAGGTATTATTGGTTTATTATTTGACTTCTATGGTCATCTTATGCTTCATTGTTAGATTAGGGTATCTATGGCTTGAATTTAGGTAGTTTTATGGTCACTATTGATGATTCGTGATTTTCCCTCTATTTTCCTAGTCTTACAAATTGGTGAGCCCATCATGAACTAACTAAAATTTGCTTGAATTTTAAGAAATCATGATTTTGAGATAGTGCACCATAATTATTATGCGCAATTCCACAATTGTCATCTTAAACGTCGCAATCATCATAAACTATGATGCATTTGTTCAGTCCAAAACCACATCAGACTGTTTTACGACATATATGATCTTTTCTTCACCGTATATGTCACCTTCTACACAACATTCATCATCTTCTACATCGTATCTGACTGTTATTTTGCAAATTTCAAAATTTCTCAATTATTATTGTTGTAGATCATTTTTTAGGGTTTTGACCACTTTTTTGACATGTTTATAGTGAAATTATATTTTTTGGGTTGTTAGAGTTGATGTTGTTTGTTAAATTTTGTGAATTTTAGGGTTGGACTTTCTACACCGAATTTGCTTCATTCAACACTGCAATCATTAGCTTCAACACTATATTCATCATCTTTTGTGTTGCATTCATTAGATACAACACCACATTTGATCAATTCTACACCGCATGTGACTGTCAAGTAAAAAGAGGGGATAAAATTATGATTTACATTTTCTTGTTTTTACATTTGATGAGGCAGAGGTTTTCTTGTTATTGATATCTAAGCTTTAGCTACGTGGAGATTGTTGGGAGAAGACTATTGAACAAAAATACTAATCCAATTTCTTACAAGTTCCCTTGTGTGTTTGCGATTTTTAATTTAGGAACACTTAGAATTGGTGTTTAAAAAGAAAAATTTTCTCTTATGTCTTGTGCACTTG
>VDFB02337896.1:0-50158 GCA_007258455.2 Sequoia sempervirens
CGTAAAAATCTGGTGTTCTTGTGTCTATTGATGTGATGCATGCTTTTAATGTTTCTTTCATTATTGCACATTGAATGAGATATTGTGAAGTGTATTTTAAGTTAATGATTTTTAGAGAATAGTGATTCAGCCCCCCTCTCAATATTTTGGGTGCTCAACACTTTGTTTAGGCTAAATGCCTCTACTTTATGTAACTGCCAATGCAACTAACACTGAAAATGCATGTATGTTGTGGAACCATAGATTGGATCACATTGGTGAAACATGACTTAAGACTATTCTAAACAAAAAATTGGTTCACGGTATTTTTGATTATTTTGTTGGTAAAAATGTTCTTTTTTAATATTGTGTGTTTGGTAAACAAAATAGATCATCATTTTCTAGTGGAATTAATAAGGAAAATAAATTATTAGAGATCATTCATTTAGATGTATGTGGACTAGTGGATGTTGACTCTTTGAGTAAATCTTGGTATTATGTCTCTTTCATTGATGATGTCTCAAGATGCACTTAGATTTATTTTATGCATTCTAAATGCCTCTACTTTATGTAACTTCCAATGTAACTAACACTAAAAATGCATGTATGTTGTGGAACCATAGATTGGGCCACATTGGTGAAAAAGGACTTAAGACTATTCTAAACAAAAATTTGGTTAACGGTATTTTTGATTATTTTATTAGTAAAAATATTTTTTTGAATATTGTGTGTTTGGTAAAAAAAATAGATCATCATTTTCTAGTGGGATTAATAAGGAAAATAAATTATTAGAGATCATTCATTCAGATGTATGTGGACTAGTGGATGTTGACTCTTTGGGTAAATATTGGTATTATGTCTCTTTCATTGATGATGTCTCAAGATACACTTAGATTTATTTTATGCATTCTAAATATGGAGTTTTCATTAAGTTTAAGGAATTTAAGGCCTTAGTTGAAAATCAATCAGATTATAAGATAAAAGTGTTGAGATCTAACAATGGGGGTGAATAAGGTTCCAAGGAATTTGATGAATTTTGTAAGCATGTAGGTATTGTTTAGTTAAATACTACTCCTTATACTCCCCAACAAAATGGGGTAGTAAAAACAATAAATCAAACCTTGATGGAAAGAGCTAGGAGTATGTTGAGTGGTGCTAAGCTAGATAGATGGTTTTGGGAAAAAATAGTTGGTACTGATTGTTATTTGATTAATAGATCTCCTTGTTCAACTCTTGTTGATAAAAATCCTTATGAAGTGTGGATAGGTAGAAATCCTTTTGTTTCACACTTAAGGGTCTTTGGTTGTGAGTATTTTTTTCATGTTCCTCAAGAGAAGTGATCTAAATTGGATAAAAAAGAATAGAAATGCATCTTTGTTGGTTATGATGAGAATGTAAAAAATTATAAGCTTTGGAATCCTCTAACCCATAATTTTTTTTTTCTAGAGATGTGATTTTTAGGGAATTTAGAGATTACTCAAAAGAATAACAACCAAAGGAGAAAGATAAAACAAAGACAGTGCACTTTGAGATTAAGATTGAGGAGGAAGATGCAAATGTAGAAGAACAATAAGATGGAATTGAGGATGAAGAAGAAGAAGAGGGTTTAGAGAGTTCAGAGGATGCGTAGGATGAGCACAAAAAAGAAGAAGAATAGGTAGAGCCCATTAATCCTACCTTGAGGAGGTCCACAAGGAAGTATAATCCAATTGATAGGTATATCCCACCTAATTTTTTATGTTTATTTTCTTTGTTGAGTACTGAAAATGAACCTAGATCTTTCAGGGATGATCTCTTTTTGAAGGCAAGCGAGTCTTGGTTGTAGGCCATGTAGGAGGAGATGATAGATTTGGATAGTTTTGACACTTGGGATCTTGTTAGTTTTCCCAAAGGAAGGAAGACCATTGGTTGCAAGTGGGTATTTAAAAATAAGTTTGGTGCAGACGATTGGTTAGAGTTGTATAATGCTAGATTAGTGGCTAAGAGCTACTCCTAGAGAGAGGGAGTTGATTTTGATGAAATTTTCTCTCTAGTTGCTAAACTAACTACTATTATATTCCTATCATTTATTTTTGTTGCTTATGATTTTAAGATAGAGAAAATGGATGTTAAAGCTACTTCTTGCATGAGGATCTTGAGGAGGAAATGTATGTGCGATAACTTGATAGATTTTTTTTGAAAGGAAAATAACAATTGGTTTGCATGTTGAGATATTTGTATGGTTTGAAATAGTCACCCATGATGTGGTACTAGAATTTTGATGCTTTTGCACTAAATTTGGATTTTATTAAGAGAAAGGAGGATCATTATGTTTATATTAAGGTCATTGATGACTAGATTCTAATTATTGTCTTGTATGTTGATGATATGTTGTTCATGGGTAATAACAAGGTGATGATTAGGGAGCTCAAGTCACAAATTTTGGGCACATTTAATATGAAGGACTTGGTGGCAAAAAAAAATTTATTGGGATGAAGATCAGTAGAGATTGAGGTCATACAAAGATTTGGTTAAAGTAAACATGTTGATACCCTTTTGGAAAGGTTAAATATGCATGATTATAAGCCAATTAATATTCCATTTCTTGTTGGTACTAAGTTGATCTTAGATATGTGTCCTAATTTTGATGATGATTTTGAGGATATGTCTAAGGTAGGTTCCTTATTCTAGTTTTTTTGGTAGTTTAATGTATGCAATGGTTTTCACTAGACTAGATATAACTCAAGAATTGGGAGTTCTAAATAGGTTTATGTCTAACCCTGGTGTGGAGAGCATTGGACTTTTGTTAAGAGGGTGTTTAGATATTTGCATGGTACTTCTAATTACTGTTTGGATATCATGGTAATGGTGATGTGGTCAAGTCATTGGACATATAGGGGTTTGTTGTTGTAAATTGAGCATGTGACTTAGATAGTCGAAGGTCCACTAGAGGCTATGCATTTACTTTGTTTGGAGCTACAATGAGTTGGATGAGTAAGAGGCAGACTACAATTTATTTTTCCACCACTAAATCATAGTATATGGCTTCTACACATGCCTCTAAGGAGGTGGTGTGGTTACAAAGAGTTGCTAATGGGATTGATTTTGATTGTAAGACAATGAAGATTAGATGTGACGGTCAAAGTGTTATTTGTTTGGTAAAAAATCCTATGTAACATTCTCATACTAAGCATGTTGATGTTCACTATCACTTTGTGTGATAAATTGTTGAGAATGATAAGGTATTGATTGATAAGGTTGCCACTTTGGATACTATTGCAAATTCTCTTAGAGAAGTCAATGACAACATATAAGTTCTCTTGGTGCAAGAAGGCGACGGGCCTTGATCATTGTACTTGATTTATTATTTATATAGGCTCTTGGATGTAATTGCAATGTATAATGCCAAGTGGGATAATTTTAGGTTAGGTGACATTAACCTTGCAAACCTATGTCATTTATATGTCTCCATGTTTCTTGGAAAGTGTTCTAGAAGATATGAGAGAAAATCATTAAATATTGGCAATATTGTAGTTATATTTTCAAGAGGGAATTTAATGTTGGTGAAGGTTACACATCATTATGGACAAATTATCCCTCCTAGGAATCCACATTGGGAATGTGAAATGTATTGAGTGGGGTAGCCAAGTTTGGAGGGAAAGAGTTGTCCATTTTTTTCCATCTAGAAGTTGAAAAAGTCACTAGAGCATCCTGAAAGGTAGAAGTTGAAAAGGCTATGGGCTAGGAACCCATGTTGGATCCTTGTGCATTTTAAATAATATTTTATCATGACTCTTGGTCTTCCAAGAAAGGGGAATGGATTTTTTCAAGTTGTTTTGGTACCTCTTGTTTTGGTTTACCATTGTGGTTTTGCCTCCCACAAGTTCTATATATTGGAGCCATGAGATGATAGTTTCATATTGAGTTATTTGTAGGAGTATGGAAGCATCTAGTTGAACAAAGATTAAAAATTAAGTGTATTATGGTGTATCTCTCTTGTTAATATTAATAATATACTTTCCCTCTTTTCTTGTGTGGAGTTTTTCCAAAAAGGGTTTCTCCACGTAAATCTGGTGTCATATTTTTTTTGCTGATTCTTCTATTGTGAATGTGCAATCACATACATATAATCTGATTTGGTAATATTATTTTTAGTTTTGAATCACATACATAAGTTAATATTGTATCTTTTTCACCTTGTTTTCAATACTTTCTCATCTACAAGACCATTCCAACCTACCTTTATTTCTAGGGAGGAAGATGTCCCTAAAATTGAAGCCCAAAATATTTTTTATGATGTTACAACTTGATACATATATTACCAAAGAATTATTGAGGAAATTTGAGTTGAAATATCTCTTAATTTTTTTATAAATTTATATTATTTTGGGTAATAACAACCCTAGAAATAGACCTAGATAGAAAAATAAAAAAAGAGATATGTAACATGCCTTAGGGAAGTTGATGTTATCTACCTATGATGGGTACAATAAATGCATTTCCCATGCTTGGTTACACAAATTAGGAACATGCCTAACTCTCAAGCCTCTGACTAAAGATGAGGCTATTAAGTTTGCAACATTTCATTTAGAGGGTACTGCACATGAATGGTAGTAACATGGACTAATCACTCAAGGCTATAGCTCCATTAACTCACGTGAAGAGTTTTGCAAGCTAATAATTGAGAGGTTTGATAAAAAGGATTATTAGCTACACTTTAGAGAATTGTCTTACCTCAAATAGTATGCATTAGTGGAGAACTATGTAAAACAAATAAAAAGGGTGAATAGGTGTCATTGCTCATGTTGGTTATTTTTCAAGAACCAAGCTAAGCTCACAATATAGCCTATGAAATTTCCATCTTCCAATGGCTAGCTAATTGGAGGGATTGGCCAATGAACGAGTGAAAGCAACAATGCTTTCATCCTACACTTTGGGCTCTGCAAAGCCCAGGAGGGTGATCCCACGATGTACCTATGAATTCATTCACTTAATAACCCAAGTACATGGCAAATAATAGATGAATTCTCATGTAATTTCTCAATAAATGGAATACTTCAAGGGGCTGGCTACTCCTTTATAACACTCAACATTTAGAGCATGAGAATGGCTAACTCAACATGAAATACTAACAATTACAAATTATTATAAAGTTTAATTATGAATTTATATTGATGCTGAATGATCAAGTTGTATCACAAATACAAAACCTAGACCAGTGCCTTAACCTAGGAAACAAAGTCAATCTCAACAAAAATATAATTGGATAACAACTTAACACTTAGCATCAAAATCTCATATAACACTGCATTACAACATCATACCATTGTATTCCAAACCAAAACTTCTTATAAAGATCTTGATACTCAAATTAAATGAACCTATAGCTTCACCCAAGCAATTTAAATAATTATTTGAATTAAAACAAAGATGAAAGACATACATCATTGGAATGCAATGAATATTAACAAAACAATCCTTGATCATTTTATTGATAGCTCATATAACGAATACACCAGGAGAGAAATGGCCTTGAATTTGCACCATTTTCTATATTCGAATGCTAGTACTATTATCAAAAATTACAATTAAATATCAAAAGACTCAAAACCTAAGGAAAAACTCTAAACCGTTCTTTGTATTTCTCATTACAAAATTTCTCTCTGATCAATCAACAACCTATAAATTTGGTAGTGAATTCCTTCTTATAGAAATGAAGGAGCAAAGAAGCTTCAACCCAAAATGCATACATGTTATACTCTCATTTGATCGATACAAAATATTCCCTAATGCAGTTACCTTTACAACTTAAAGGATGGAAAATATCACGTGGGGCAAAAACCATTTGCATTTGTCAATGAAGATTTGTCCCTCCTTCCAAAAAGCACCATTTAGTTGTTGTAATTTATCCATGTTCTTCCAAATTTCTTTCCACGTACTCCAAGCCTTAGGGAATAAAAGCATAAAATAAAGAAAGAGGAAGAAGCCAAAGTACCTCTATGTCTTCAATCCTTGTCATCAATTTCAAACTGGCGAGAATACAATGTTTTAATATTGTTGTATCTAAGGCCTAATCTGTACTAGTTCCAAGCCATGTATTGTATTCTCCTTACTATAATCTCCATTGTTGCAGACCTACAACCAAAATTGAAGTTACCATCCCACCACAATAGTAGCCTAATCATCTAGGAAATCAAGATATTTGCTCTTCCAAAGTTGAAAATCTTCCTTGGAAGGCTAATTGAATTCAATAACCTTGTCAGCTTTTGCCCTATATGGAGCATACTTAGTCACTACTTGGTTGGCCTCTCTATCAAAATCCTCAAGGAAAATTCTTGCTTGAGTGATCATGTCCATACTACTCCTTAGCATCTGCATGTCAGTTACATCACAAAATAAGGTTGCTTGATCTTTCCATTCATGCAGGGGTTTGATTGCACCATTTTCATTTAAGATGTTAGGGAGCAGACTGAAATTCAACTCATCAAACCTCTTAACCAACTCTCTAATCCTTTCCTCCAATAGCTCAAATTTTCCTTAGAATTCTTGGATTCCACTTACAACTTAAGAGTAGGTTGAATGTTGTTTGGATAGTTTGTATCATCCTTAGATCCAACAACCATAAGCCTAAGATCCTAGTACTTGGGAATCCGTTTCTCCATTAGTGGGATAGCTACTTCCTTATCCCTATCAAATTTTATTATTGCATCAAACATGAAAGAGTAATTTGCATGGATGTTGATCAATCTCTTGTCAATTCCTCCATTGAGGTGTTCCAACACTTTTGTCACAATCTTTAGATTGCTTGCATTAATCATATCATCCTGTTGTTTACATCTTTCTTCATAGCTCTTCAGCTTTTCAATCAAGTCTTCCCTGCTAACTTCCTCCATCTAATGTGCACTTGAAGTGCCTGGTCCCTCAATTGAAATTAGCACATTTCCCAAATTTTATGGCACAATTGCCAATAAATTTTTTGGAGGAATAGGGGTAGATGACACTTGCTCATGAACTGAAGGGGAAGAAGAAAAATCAATATGCATTGGCACATTGGTCTACATATTTTTCATTTATTCTTTCAATAATGTCATTTATGTTTGTAGTTCTGCAATCTTTTGTTAACCCTTGTATTCAATTAGCATGTCATTATACATTTTCTTAAACTTATCTTTTTTTGCAGCTACAAAATCCATCGTTGACTTTGTAAATTGGGAAATGTTCATAGACATAATGGCTACTTTAATTGCAGGAGTGTCTGACACTGTTGACAATTAATCTTCCCTAGTAATCTGCAAATGGCTCTACAACTAGAGGCTTCTTGGTATTTGTGGTTGGGGCCCAAATTACAAGTGTATCCCACTGCTCACTAAAAGTAGACCCCTGCAAAGCAATTGTTGCTTCTTCTTCTATGGTCTAAAGTGGCCTTTCACATCTCCTCACTATATCAAAAGCAATGGCAGAGGAAATATCTCACTATGGGAGAAAAATAAGACCACTCTTTCTTACCAATTCTCTTCCCTCTTGTGCTGTGATGTTTTGAAAACTTTCCTTCATTTCTTTTCTAACCTAAGCTTCAATGACCTTATCAAGAAATTGGGGGTTCAAGATCCTTTCCTTGGAAATGTTATTAACATATTCTTCCATTTTTTTGTCCATGCAAACTCCATGAAAGTGGATGTATTGACAAATGAATCATCATCCATAAATTTATTGCATGCCTCTTCTCTCACATCATTAGTATTGTTCATACTAGCTAGGGCCACCTTGCTCATTCTGAGGCCCATTTGTTGTAGCACTATCTCCCTTGGGGGAGAAGGCATACCTTGCTGCATTTATTCTTTAGTAACTAGTATCTCATCCTCAAAATCTTCTGGGTAATCCACCAAACTACTTGATTCTACCCTTTGTTTCTTTGGAGGTGGCTGCCTTGGTGGTGATGACACCCTTGGTTTTATCAAATGTTGATGGTTTTAATTGGTCAATGAGGTCCTAAGAAAGGGGTCTTTTCTTCTCCTTTGAACCTAAGGTTTGGGCTCATGGAGGTGCCATGGTAATAGGGTTTCTTGAAAACTAGGGTTTTACTTTGTAGAAAAACTAGAAGCTTACGACTAGGGCATGAGTTTGATGCAAAGAAACAACAAAACTTAACAAATTTATAATTCAATTTTGAACGTCAAACCTTAAAAGAAATGTAAGCTAACTAGTGATTCTATTGACATAATGATAGAGTGAGAACTCTCAACAAATTTGCAAGAAATTGAAATACAGGGTATCGATTTTACTTACTATTTCATAGATGCTTTGAAAAACCTAATTTCTAGACGTCGAACAAGCTTGAAAGTGCAACAAGAAATCCTTAGTTGCATAGAATATTTTAATGAATTGCAATTATGCTTTAAAATAGATTTTATGGCATTAAAGCAAACCAATTTGGTAGTTCGACGTCTTATCTTCCATTATTGTTTGCTCACGTGAACTAGAACGACTCACTTAGTCTCAACTTCAAACTTTAAATTCTAGCCATTGATTTTGCAATGAGATGGCCTGATGAATAACTCAAGTCAAGTCAAACTAGTTTGAAAAATTGGTTGTAGATGACTAGTTCCTCTGACCCATAAAATTGTGCCATTTGGATTTGTTTGCATGTCATCCCACAGGCTCCACTATCTCCATGAGCTTCAAAAATGTCCACACGTTAGTCTCCTACTTTCCCACTGGGTTTAACCTGTGCACATTTTATGGCAACAGGGTGGTGAGGAACGACCTAGAAAAAATCTAGTGCCTCTAATTTATGAGCCATTTACCTTTCAAACCATCTACCTATGTGCATATCATTCAAATCTAATGAAGGACCATGATTATAACATCTTGCTTTGCATTTAGCCATGTGCTCAAATGAGTCCTTTAGTAGCTCAAGAGTTAATGTCCCTTAACATCACGTCGAAACATTTGTAGAAATATTTAATTCCTTATTATAGTTCCTTTGATGGCTTGGATTACGCCATGTGACACCTCCCCACTTCCCTGTTGAGGGATGAGAGATGTTATTGGGTCCCTCGATGGATAGCAGGGAACGATCATGATTAACTCGCAACATCTCATCACTACCGTTGATTAGTTAAGGCTTGATATTTGTTGCTCTTGAAAGATTATGGGTCCCACCATTGAAAAAGAGACTGGCCACCCACCTGCCAGCCCACTAGTATTCTTTAATGAACATTAAAATACAACAGGGGAGTGGGGAATGATCAAGATGCAATCAAACAATCCAACCACCTCTATTAAAATCCTAACTCTTCATGTGAAAAATGTTAGTAACTTAAAAGGGGGAATTGGATAGGTCAATGAGAAATGGGGGACATATATTTAGGGTCAATACTTTTGACAATCGATGAAATATTAAACCCTTTAAAACTTTGACGCATAATGTTTCCTAGCGATGAAATGACCAACACTACTAGGGAAAGGGGATGGTAAATTGGATGAATTCGACAACATAAGTCCAAACTAGTGCGACCAAGAATCAACTATAACAAGTCAACTTGAAAGTATAAGAGATAGAGGTAAAGGCTAGGTTTCTTTGAATGAAAGAAAGATAAACCCTAAACCAAAGACCTAAAACCCTAACTAGCGAACCAAAACAAGGAAAATGAGGCATCCAAACACAATTTCAAGTCAATCAAACATAACATTTTTTTGAGGGTTCCATCAGGTCTTAAATATAAATAACCTAGGATTACAAGGGGCCATTTTCCTATATTTAATTAAAGAGGGAGATCAACAAGGTGAATAGATTGAAGATAAATCATGAAGGTGAGCCAATTAGACCTGGATCTCCTTCTTTGAATGACTGGAAATTGATGGAATTAATTTTCCTTGATTAACCTAATTAGATTATGTGACCTAATACATAAAATGAAAGATCTAAAAAAATGATAGATTGAAACAATAGTTTGCGAGAAGATCTAGAAATGTAGGAGACTGTGTACCTATCTTGAAAAAATTGGTTGAGCTGAATAAGAGGATTGGGACAATTAGGGACGTATGAGTCTCTGATAGGGTGTCCTTCTTTGCTTTCGAGGTACTCTGATCTAATAGATCTAAGCTTCTAATTTTCATTTGCAAAGTTGTTGAAATGCTGCCAGATAATTCTGTAGGTGAGTTTCTATTGCTTGACAAGATTTAGGGCTTTTAATGCAACGATAAACAACTTGTCTTCAATCCTCTTCAAACTTATGAACTGCACATTCAAAGGGAGGGAAAATGTTGGGTCATTTAGGGGCTTGCCTTAGTCAAACCTCGTGTAAGTGTTTCCACTTCCACAATGGAAAATGTTAATGATAAATGGATAATTGAAAGGAAGGAATGACAAAATCACAAAGTGCTGCAACTCACCACCCTTCAATGGCTTCCTTGAAGGACTGAAGTCATGAACATCACCTCAAGGTCTTGATCTTGCTTGCTTGATTTTCTTGAATGCTTTGGAGACTCTTGAATGATCTTGACAACAATTTTTGCTCATGAATGCTTGTTAGATTTCAAATGATGTAATAATTAGGTATTTATAGGTATTTCTCTAATTTCCCAAGAATTAAATCCCAATAGCCAACATTTGAAACTTGAATGTTAAAATGACCACTCCGACATATTAAAAATTGATCCCTAATGGAATAGGGGGACCCATATTCCCATGGGCGTATGGGTCTTGGCCCTATTTTCCAAGACACAATGTATCAGGGGTAAATCATTAATTGATTGCATTTATTCAATGCTTGCAATTTCTCAGAAAGTGGTACAAATGGGCTATAGAATGCATAATTTTAGGAAATTAGGGACTCAATAATTTTGGGGGAGAAAAGCATAGTGTGAAATTATCAAGGGTGTCAATTTACGATGCTACACTATGTGACATAATTTTAGAAGTTGTCCATAATGGTGCTTGATGTCATAGAAAGGAGGTTAAAAGGCTTTTTATTGAGGACTAATTGAGTCTCTCAATGGATTGATGAAAGAATTTGAATCACCTTCCATATAGGAGGCAATAAAAAGGGTATTGGAACTCAAAACCATTATGCCTAAGAAAATGATTAATAAAAAATACTTTCCTTCTCTAGAAGCCTTTCTATAATAATATACAATGATATAATAATTACTCATTGAAACAAGATCTAGAGGAAAATAATGAGTTGAGAAGGAAGGAGCTCCAATTCAATTGTAAGGAACCTTGGTTTCTTTGACATAGGTGCCTTAGAAAGGGTCAAGTGCACTACATTAAAGTAGTATTTGAAGATGAGTCTAGATTTGATGAACTTAAGCTATTGAGGAAGGAAGAGGAAGAACCCAAAGTAGGGGATTGAAGAAGGAAAAGATAATTCAAAGGAATGAAGAATCTCTGGAGGAACCTTTGCCAAGATATTGGGTACTCCTAGGTATAATTATTTTAAAATTAATGGGGTTCTAATGGGAAACCAAGTTACTAAACTCATTTGTATAGGTGATATTCATAATTTCATTGATGAAGGTCTAGTGGTGAGTTGATGATAGAAAATAAAAGAATTGAAAGGTTTAATGTAATTGTCACTAATTTCTTCTCTATCTAGTACATTAGGAAGATACATTGACTAAATATTACCTTGGAGATTACAATTGAAAATGAATTCTATGTAGTATAGGAGAAATTGACATGGTTGTGGGTATTCACTAGTTGCATTCACTGGGAGAAATTACACATAACTTCCAAACCATGGAATTAGAGTTTCAATCAAAATGGTACTTCATAAAATGATGAATATAGTTCCAAGAATCACTTTTACAAAAATAACATGGAGATAGTTTTTATTAGATAAGTAAATTGGGTAGTGTAGTGCTTGTTATTAGTGACTAACTCTCTTGAAGGCAGAGGGGCATACCTTGTTTGTGTGCATCTTCTATTGAGCAAACAAAAAAAGGTTTTTAGCGACATTTCTCTAGGGAGATCACCTACAAAATATTTTGAACATGTTATTGAATTGGAGGAAGGTGCTAAGCCTATCATTACCACATCATATAGCCATCCCATAAGGTATATTTAAAGAAGATTGTGAAAGCAATAAAGGAACTTTTGGACATTGGGCATATTAGGCTCAACTCCAATCCTTTTGCCTCTTCTATAATCTTGTTGAAGATTAAGTATGGCTTGAGGATAATGCACATGGAATATAAAGGATTAAGGAAAAACACTATAAAAAAATAATATCTGATCAACAAGATTGATGAATTGATAGACAAGCTTCATGGGTCGTTTATTTATCAAAAATAGAACTTAGGTAATATTACCATAAGATCAAGATCTAATAAGAGAAAATCTACAAGACATAATTCTAGTGCCACTATGGGTATTATAAAATTTTGTTCATGTTTGGCTTGACAAACACCCCTACAACCTTCAAATTGTACATGAATCAGGTGTTTTCACTAAAAAAATGATAAAGTTTGTTCTTTATTTTTGTGATGACATCCTTATTCACAAAAAATTTGGAAGGAGAACCTTAAACACCTTGATGACGTGTTAGGAATTTATGAGGAAAAACATATTTTTGTAATATAATCTTAATGAAAATTTGTTATGATAAAAAATTATAGTTATGGAAAATCATTAGGATGAAGATAGTGTAGGTAGATATGGAAAAGATTAAATCCATTTTGGATTGGCCACCCTTGAATACTTTGACATAGTTGTGAGAATTATTTGGCCTATGAAATTACTATCATATGTTTATTATCAAATTTTATATCTAGCCATTCCTTGATTGATCTAACAAAGAAAGGAGCTTTCACATGAAGTGAAGTGGTGCAACAAGATTTTGAAAGGATGAAAAAGAAAATGAGCTCATGCTTGGTGATAGAAATTCCTAATTTCTCCATTCACTTTTTTTAGAGTGTGATACATTTGGAGAAGGATTAGGATTTATGCTTATATAGAACAAGAACTCCATTTTATTTGAGACTCACAAACTCAAGGAGGTAGAAATATGATTATCAAACTATGAAAAGGAGATGCTGGTCATTATGTATTCACTAGATAATTTTTAGCAATATTTGGTTGGAAATTGATTTGTGATCAAAATAGATCACAATATCTTGAAGTACTTTCTCATTTATAAGGATCTAAACAAGTAGAAACAAAATTGGGTAAGCAAGCTTCAAGCATATAATTTTGATATTGATTTTGTTAAAGGAAAGGAAAAATATAGTCATTGATGCATTATTGAAGAAACCAATATTTTGCTCCATGTTTCACATATTTTTAATTGGAAGGTAGAAATTCTAGTAAAATAGGATAAGGATGAATTTGATATTGATTTATTGAAAGGGAATTTGTTGGATGATAGGTTCACTATGGGCAACAAACTCATTCTCTATACATAAATAATTTATTTAGTGGCTGAATAAAAAATGAAAGACAAAATTTTAAACATGTGCTCCATGATACTCACATGGTAAGGAACATTGGATATTTCAAAACTTATAAGTAGACCAAGGATATATTCACATGGAAAGGAATCAAAGATGACATCATTATACATGTGAGGGTATGCAATTTATTAGTAGAATAAAATAAAGATAGTATTCCCAATAGTAGCCTTTATCAAATCTTGAATAGAAATCGGAGAGTATCTCCATTAATTTTATCATGGGACTTCCCAAAGTCCAAAGTAAAGATTTTCATATATGTAGTTGTAGATAGAATCACAAAATATGCAAACTTCTTTCTATCCCTTCAAATTTTAAGACATCACAAGTTGTTGACCTATTCTTTAAAGAGTGTTTAAGCTTCATGCATTTCATGAATGATAGAGATGGTCAATTCTTGAATTTTTTTAGCAATAACTCTTTTAGTTGGTAGGAACCAAGCTCACACCAAGCACTAGCTATCACCCCCAAATAGATGGACAAATTTATATTGTAAGAAAATAGGTGGAAGGCTACCTAAGAAATTATGTTGTAGATTAACAAAGGGAATGGTAAAGTGGCTCTATTAAGGGGAAAACCATTATAAAATGAATTATCATGTTTCCATTAGGATAAATTCCTTCGTGGCTCTATATAGGTATGATGTTCAAGGTTTTCTTGACCTTGTGTTGATTGACAACAAGGTTTCAAGAGTGAGTGAATTAATCAAGGAAGGTCAAGACATCTTAAAGTTACTCAAGGATAATCTATAATATGTGCAAAACCAATAGAAAATATATGCAAATTGTCATAGAGTAGAGAGAGCATTCAAGGATAGATACTTGGTTTTTGTGTGGTTAAAACCCTGAAAACAATCCTCCTTGAATATGAGTGGAGAAAAATAATTCAAACCTTGTTTCTATGGGCCATACAAAATTTTGAGGTTATTGGTGGAATTGCATATGAGTTGGAGCTTCCTAAGGAGAGTAGGATTCACAACATTTTTTATGTGTTCTATCTCAAACTTGCACTTAGAAAACACATTGTACCATAAGCTAAATTTCCTCCATTACATGAAGAAGGAAAATTAATTTTGGTCCTTACATCATTTATGGATGTAAGAAAAAAGAAGTAGGGAGGTTAAGAAATCATTAAATATCTAGTATAGTGGAAGTAACTTCCTATTGAAGATACACCATGCAAAGGACCATAGATTTTGGAACATCCTAATTTGAAATCTCTTGAAGGAAATAAATTATGAGTGGGGTAGACTTGTCATGTGCCCCTTTTTTGTAATAATATTTCAATGCACCAAAATAACTATTTCTTGTTTCTCATGTCTCCCCTACTATAATTTTATATGTGCGTTCTTCTTCTTCCTTCTCCCTATGTTAGATTAAGGTCCCTGAAGTCTCTAAGCATAAATGCATGCCAAACCTTCTAAGTATTTTTCATTCATGGTCAAAGTTTCTCATCCAAGCATGCCCAAAATTATAAGTATTTTTCATTCATCGAAGGGTCAAAGTTTCTCATCTAGAAAAGCCTTCCTATCCAATTCCAACTTTTTTTGATACTTGTTAGACTTTCATAATTCACCATCTCCATATGCCTTTTCCTTCAACATTGATTTTCATTTTTTTTTTTGACTTTTAGTCTCCCTCCTCTTGACATGATTTTCCTTCCATCCATACCCTTTACTTGGCTCTTTTCAAGGAGTTAGAATTTATGTCATTGGTACACTTTACATATGAATCATAATCCTTGGCTTGTGTTATGAATAATAGGTATCCCCAACACCCCAACTTTGAAACTCCTACCATTTCTACTTGTTCATTCCACCTACCTCTAGGTAGATCTTAAGATGTCATTAATGCTCAAATTTTGATACTGTGAGCTCTAAAAAGGGGTTTTTCTATTGAAAACAATATTTTATTTTAGGTACATGGATCTACATGTACTTCCAACTGTAGAAGTTAAGTAAATGACCTTAGCCACCATTAGTTTGATGTTTAGGGTTTGAGCCTACACAACCTCACACTATTATTGTAGAGGACTATTGCAAGTTGTAGAACATCCCTTATCCATACCTTTTGTGTACAAATGTGCACACGTGGGCCAATTTTGAGCATGATTGAATAGAAAAATAATGCTTGATAAGTATGGGCACTCTTTGCAGTGTACCAATTAAGATTTGAGGAATTAAATGTAGACATTTGAATTTCTATGGAGGTTTAAATGGTTGATTGATGATAGATAGAAGGAGATAAATATAAAATATAAAACCCTAACCAAAAAAAATATTGTGAGCCCTCGCATTCAAGCCTCAAGATTTGAGGATTAAAAATTGAAAATTTATTGAAGGTCAAAGGATGAAAACCATAATGATATCATTTGTCAAAGGACTAAAATCCTCTTTGTTGAATTAACAATCTCACCCAAAGGTCATTTTAGAGCTTTCATGGCAGTAGCTATCAATTGGGTAGAGCTAGAATAAAGTATAGAATGTTGTAAATGTCGGTATAGAGTCCACAATCCATTAGAGTCACTATAGTAAATTTTGTAATGTTTATAATCCCATTGAATGCAAGAAAGGCTTTATAATTTCTCGATGTCATAACTCAAATTGAATATAAGAATTTTTTGGGTTTGCTAAATTTGAGTAGAATAGTTTTGTATTTGTAATTTTAGGATAGAGTAAGGGAATTAAAAGTACATAATATTGAGCTATGAATGTTGCTACATAAACATTAGTGTATTGGGAACTTATATAAAATAAAATGTGTAGAGGGCTTTAAGTAAACTTTGTAGAAGGTTATTTAAATATTTGTCTTTATTTTATAGGGACATTACACTTTTGTTGAGGAATTTTATGTTGTTAAAGGAGTTAATGATCATGGACTTTCTAAAGTCAATGATCATCTACATATTTCCTTTGATCTCCTTTATATCCTTCCCTAGCTTCCCCTATCTTTCTTCCCTAAGTATCAACTATTCCTTCAAAGAATCTCCTCTCTATTGTTTGATGTTCCAAAGAGCAAGCTCTATATCCTACTTATATTTAGCCCAATAAAGAACCATTTAAGATCTATTGGTGAACGTCTAGCTCCTTGTATAGATCATTAGTATTGATAACCAATGAATTAATTATATATGTAACATCAAGTAGAGTTGAAGAAAGGTAGTGATTTGTGTTTGTTGAATTAGGAAACACCTTGAGCATAAACCTTACACCTCAAAAATTCTATTTTCAACATTTATTTCCTTATATTCACACATCTTCATCTTCCCTTTAGCTCCATTATTGAAAACACCCGCTAGAAACCCACTACCACTGGTTTCCACCTAGGGGTTTTCTCTAGCCTTCTTTGAGTTTTGAACCACAATATCATCCCTACCATCCTAAAACTCATTTTCACCATCCTCAAGGTCATAAGAAATAAGGGAGTTATCAAAGGAAAGGGACACATGGTTTGGGGAGGGTGGAGAGGGTAGGAGGGAAATAGACAAATATTTCCTTTAATGGGATTTTGAGGGGGGGGGGGGTGAGCAAAGTGGGTTGTCATAGAGGACTTGGGATTCAAAATTATAGCATGTTTAAAAATCAAAAGGATTAAGGATTGATGCAAAGGAGAGCTTCCCTTCATCCCAAATATTTTTGAAGGGGAGAGCTTCAAAATACATGTCCTTAGTTGCTTAAGTCAATATTTTTTTGTGTGTTGGTTGTTGAGATGGTAATTATATTCCAAAGGGATTGGGTTTGAGGTACAAAAGATGAAATTGAAATTCAATGACAAGGAACCTAGAATTGTGAACCAAATTAATCATTGTGAAAAGATGTATACAATTAATGAGTTTTAGAACAATAAATGATTTATGTATAAATAAATTGAATTAAACACTACGACAACATATTTACATATACTCACATTATTATAAAAAAAAAAAAACAACATTTTTATCTCTTACCTGACATACTATAAATCTGAATATCATTAAATAATTAATTATAAAGACACTCATTAAAATTTTAATATATTTTACTTAAAATTTAAACAATATAAACACACATTACCATAAACCTACTAATTTTTTAAATTGGGAGATCTTGGAATTGGCTATTTATTCTCAATATCAAAACCTTAGATGCAATGGAGTATTTGTTCTCTTAACAATTAGAGTAAACTTTATATATTTTTTATGAATGTCCTTACTTGTAAGGAATGATAAACAATGTAGTGCCTCATTGTTTGGGAGCAAGATAAGGATTCTCCATGTCTAAAGAATCTTTTATTGTTCTATATTTTAGGAAATTTTTTGTTTTCTTGTCTATAGAGGAGGCAACCATCATCATTCTCTATGACTACACTCAATGAATCTAAACAAGATTGCTCACAACATTTAAGACAAATATAGGTAAACATGAATTCTCCACGTTTGAAGACTCTTTTGATTTTCTTTCTATTGTCCACTACACACCACCACCGTTTATGTTTATAATTTTCATTCCATACCACAAAATAGCAATATATATCACTTGTTTTTTTTCCAATACCAACATGGTGTGTTGGGAATCTAAGTATTCTATAAGATAGTTATTATGGCATGTGATCTTCATTCATTGTGCTGTATTTGGAAATTTCATATGTATCAGTCAACTTACATATAAATTAAGAGATTAAAAATAAATATATGTTATTTTGTTATTGTCATTTAAAATATTAAATGTATATAAAGTTTTATATTAATTTTGTTAAAAAAGGTCATGTGATTATAAATTTTTATAGGAAAAGTTGTGTGATTATAAATTTTTAAAAGAAAAGTTATGTGTATAAAATAATAATTAGAGTATACTTTAATTTAATTTTTAAGGGAATCAAAGAATTAAATTTGTATTTAATGTTAATTAGGTTATTTGTATGTTGTTTTCAATATTTTCTTTTGTGATTAATTTGATCTATTAAAGATGTTTGATTGAGAAGAATTCATCTAACTATCAAGTCAATATATTCCTAAACAATGCTCTTAAATAAAAATTATGAATCTTCTACAATCCATGATATCAAAGAGTCAAATCAAAGATACATATTAATATTCTTAAATATCATCTTTAATATATTCAACTATGAAAAAAATAGGCAAACAATTTTTTAAGCATACATTCTCTTAAATCATTCTCATGTAAGAGATCATATCCAGGTGACAGAGTAGATTCACGACAATCAAGATTGAATTTATGATGTTTAGATCTGAATCACACAATTTTTTAAATTAACACAGATTTTGAGATAGGGGAGAGGGGCCCATAGTGGAGTGGGGTCCAATAGTGGGGATAGAAGTAGTCCTTAGTGGGCCCCATAGTGGAGCACCTTCATATCCAATTGCAAAACACTTTTTATTCATAAAGTACATAAACAGACAAATCATGTGATGCCACATTAGCTCACCAATAAAACATGACTTAGTGCACCACTATCGGTCTCACATTTTTTTTGGGCCTTTTTGGATACCTCAACAAAAAGCATGCTAATGTGGCATCATATTTGATGATGTGACCCTAAAACTAAATATAGAAGCATGTGAGTTGCCAAATAAACTGTTGTACAAAATTGGAAGTGATTTGAAATTTTCACATAGGATTTTGAGAAACGTGGAGTTAGGGCACTCCACTATAGGCTCCTCTCCCCTAATCATCAAATCCAAAATATCATTTTTTAATTCATCATAAATTTATTCCAAACAACTTTAAGATTGTCTTTCATCCCTCACATAGGTTTAATTTTCATACATTTATTATAATCATCTATTTTAACTTTATTATCTAAATTAACTTTGTATTAATCTCACATTTATGCCATTTGCATAGATAATCCAAATGTAGCGCTTCTATCCTCGTTACAAACTGATTTCATGTAGCTATCTACTCTTTTTAATGTTACTTATATATTAAAAATATATTGCATTACTATGTACTTAGTGTCTTCGTGGGGTTAACTTTCTTTGTCCTACTTTTGTAATGGAATAATAAAGTGCTTGCAATGCAATTTACCTAAGACAATTTAATAAACAATAATAAACAACCTAAGTTTTAGAGCACGGATAAATAACAAAATAAAATGTTAGTTAAAATAAATAAAATAAGGTATTTATTTGAATTTTAAATATTAGAATATAGTGATGTTAGAAATCAATTTATTATTTTATTATAAAATTTAATTGGAATAATGTTTGAGAATTTGAAAATTAATTGTTCTTGTATTTTGGTTTATATATATACAACTGATTTTATAATGTAGAATTAAATTTGGATGTATAGAATGAAATTAGTAGGGAATTGGTATCTATGCAAGATTACCTTTGTTTGTAGAGGTGGTGTACATGAACACCATTTAGAAACTTAATAAACAAGGGTTTATTCTCATTTCGTCAAGCCCTTAGAGGTAGGTCAATTATCAATGATGAACCAAAATAAAAATAACGAAAAATTATGCATTATACCTAATATGATGTATGTTGTTGTATGCCATAATAATGTTTTTATGGATGTCCCATGAGTTCTCTAAGATAAAAATCTATCTAATGATTTTTCAATGAATTCAAAATAAATAGTGAACAACCTTAAATATGACAACAACACACATAAATCTACATTAAGTATGCTCACACTAGCTAATAGGAAATACCAACAAAGTTTAAATTTTAATTTGGATTTTAAAAGTTCCAAGTTTAGATTTGTGTTTGTAGAAATAATCTAGATCATTTTTGCACTGATGGATATAAACTAGGGTGGTGAATGGGAAATCTAGGGATCATAATTAGTTCACTAAGATGAGTGATGATGAGATTATGCTAGGATAAGGTCAAGAGTTGAGTTTAGCTAATGAAAAGATCGCTTGTATACTTATTATTGTATAGAGGACAAACTTATCAAAGTGGACCCAAAACATAAGGGAAAAAGGGAATGGGATGAGATTTTCACCACTATATCTTACCTCCACTTTGATGTGCATGTGAGCTACTATGAGAATGCATGTTAAAATAAAACAAACATTCAACTTGAAAATAAAAAATTCAAACACTAAAAGGATATGGATAGAGATGATGATTCTTATATTCACCTTGCAACAAGAGATCCATCAAAAACTTGCAAAACAAAAAAACCATGCAATGCATAACTATGTGTGAAAGGGGTGTTTTACAAGTAGCTAGTTCATTACCTAGCTCCCATTTACACTAGTTCATTAGGTTTACTTAGGGTACACATAGGATACTTATCATTTTATGTCTCAAGTCATAAAATTAAGATATGTCATAATATTATGCAATCCTATGTCTCACCTTGATCTATATAACCAAGGTGTTCCCTTTGTAATCTTAATCCATTATTATTTTATACTTGCATCATTTGATAGAATAGAATTATTCTCTCATATTTGATCTCTCTTGTGCTTTCCTATAAGTTCTTAGATCTTGTGTGACTACAATCTTTAGCAAAATATTGCATGGTATAGATAATTATATATCAACTCTTTGTTGAACACACTGAAATGTTGAGAGTGGGGGGTGAATCAACATATATATTAAAACTTAAACCATTCCATTTGTAGATTAAACATCAAATAAAATTAACTAAAAGAAGAGTAGAAATGAAAATATGCACCACACAAGGACACCAAGCTTTTTACATGAAAAACCCAATGAGGGAAAAACCACGGTAAGAGTTAACTCACAATATATGAAGCTCACTGCTTACAAAAAGCATAATGTTGTTTGAGGCTCACTACCTTTTGGACTTGCAGGCTAAGGCACACAACCTTAAGGAAAGATACAAGGACCTGCTGAGGAGGCTCACTACCTGATAGCGGGATACATAAAAATTACAATGAAAACATGAACATGAACTACTATAAAAGAAGCATCTATAATATAAGGATGTTGGAGTCCCTTTTTTGCACAATTACTCCATCATATTGACTTTGAACACTTCATATTCAACATATTGCACAATCTCATGCACCATCTTTTCACAACTGATTTTGTTCTTCTATAAATACCCTCTGCAACAACTCAAAACACCAATAAGTTTGACTCCAAGATGACCTATAAAATAAAACTAGTGATACTACATAGGTTGACTTCACACATATGCATTTATGAAGAGAAAAAGAGTTGTGGATCAACACATGACATAATAGGCCACAAATACATCACAATACATCCTCCAAAGTTAAATTAATTAATTAGGATCAATTGTAGATCAAGGAAACAAGACTGTTGGCGCAATCAACATCAACACTACCAAAGTTTCCAATTGTTCATCTTTACACCACTGGGGAGAACCAAAAACATCATGTCTAGACCAAGATGTGAATAATGTATTCTATACACAATATTGCTTCGAACTTCTTCTGAAGTATCTGATATTAAGTGTTGGTGCAAGAAGAGAAGCATATGTTCTGTGGAATAATTAAGCATCCAAAACCATCTGTACTACTCTTAAAAAAAAAAAAACTTGCAAACCACTAAATCACATGATATAACAATATAGTATGTATTTAACATCACTGAACATGTCCAAAAAACCACAAGGCCGAACTTCCTTTTAGAGGAATTTGAAGCATTCCAACATGCCTTCATCGGTACTTTACTCAGCCAGAGCACAGACCTAAACATTGTCAGTTATAACTTTCACTACTGAAGGTGTAATGACTAAAAAAATTAGATATAATACCTTCACATCTCAACCAAATTATTGCTTGAGTCATAAGACAAAATCTTTCTCTACGAAAGGATGTGGATCAAAACACCATGACACTATCTTAGAGTATACTCTATGATTTCCTTAGCAAAACTTTTGGAACTTATCTCTAAGTGCAGTACACTAAATTGGTAAGATATCAATGTAGGCATGTAGGAAAAATATTGGAACAAGTGTACCCACCTCCACATCACACATAGAAATCAAACTAATCACCATTCTTCCTCATATTGCATTACTAACTTGCACTCGCTGATATCACTACATATCAACAATCTTTGGAGCATATATAGTCTTCAACACGTACATTTGACATCAATGACAACACATCTTGAGTTTCCATTAATGACAACACCTATTTCCAACACTCTTACATGGTATTAAAGATTTGTGGAATTGCTTCATGTTAGTCTTAATTGAGAAATCTAAGTTACAAATACTAGTGGATCTTGAAAATTTGAGTATGCTCTTCTCTTGAATCAAATTATGATCTATAGAGTAAAAAACTTGATAGAAATACTAGATTTTGGGGTTTCTTCTTTGTGAATTTTTATAGTAGGTTTATTTTGGAGCTTGCTGATGTAAATATGTGCTTTCCACTGAGTTTAGGGTGTCTTAAAAAGTTAATTTTTCTTTTATTTTGTCCAAATTGGACATATGAGGCTAGATATGCAAGGGTTTGATGTTGAGAGGTGGTTTCCAGATCTAAAAGGTAGCTACAATATTTGAAGAATTTTGGATCAAATTAGACCTTGCTATTATGTTCAAAAGAACCAAGAACCTTAAGATTGACTAACAATTCATCAAGATTAGAACACTTTGCCTAGGGCATCCGAGATTATTTTTCTCTCTTTGGTCATACAAATTGTAAGGAATATTCCATATATAGGTAGAATATCCCACCTTTATAGGCAAGTGACAACATGCATTAGTGCATGTACAACCAAATAAAAATAAAATTTATACTTTTAATTATTTTTCAATAATAAAAAATATGTAAATTTCATCTTGTAGGTGGTACCTGTGGTAGTAGGTACCACATGTACTTAGCATGATGCCACGTGGTAAGCCTTAACAACCATCTAAATATGGTCCATAATCACTCCACTAGTGGTGGTATAATAATTCATTGTGAAACCACTCTAGCAACCCATGTGACCACTTCCATCAAAATTAGTGGTTTCAATGAAGTTTAAAGTAGTTTCACTACATGGAGGATTGTTTTGGTATATTCAGGCGAATACTCTGTTGAATTCAACATGATGTTAGTGTGATGTAATCATGATGTTAGCATAATTCAACAAGTTAGCTCAAACTTGACCCCCCCTCTCTAATGCATTTTTTTGAATTTGCAATCTAACTTTAATTTTTATTTATTTGGGATAAAATTTCATGTTTTTCAAAGTGGTGTAGTCAATTTTTAATTTTGATGCTTGAGTTTTCTAGAAATTACATATTCTCATGGTTTTGCTCAACAATTCTAATTTTAGGAACTTTCAGGGCTCCATTCAAGCTCCTATAGCAATATTTTTGGTGCACTTTTAAAAAAAGTGCATATTTTTTCCTATAATTTGTAGTGGTGTGATTAAATTAGTGTCATTCTATCTAAAACTTTTAATTTCATTTTGTGTCTAAATTTTCTATTTTTATGTACTAAAATCAAGTCCACTTCATTGTTTTTGGAAAGTGACACCTGTAATCACACTAAGCATAAAGTGTTTGAATCATGCATTCATGGAGGGATTATTAATTGAGTAATTTAAGGCCCATAATATTATGCCTTTTTGTGTATCTTTATTGGTCTATTGTGTGACTAAATTTGAGGATTTTATTATAGCTATCAAAAGGTCCCCTATTGCAATTAGAGTAGATAGATGGAACTACGAGTCTTGGTGAGATGGAATCCTTTCACATTGTTGATGGCTAAATATCTTACACTATCTCTATGGATCTATTGAAATAACTTGCATAAGAAAATAATATAATATGAAATATGCTAAAAATACTCGATAGTAGCTAATAATCACAAGCCACTTGGAGGGGAAAAACCTCTAATCATCTCTACTAAGAACACAATTCAATATAATAATAAAATAAGACTCAATACCTCCTATATATGCCCTATTTATGCTTAAGATATCACCTAGTCTGACATATATAAGGTCACATATAATCCCTAAGTCGACCTAAATAACAAAATAATAATATGATAATGATAATATGACTTAATTAAGGGTTAAGGTAGCCACAAGCCAACTACTAATAACCCTATGCATACTTTAAGATTAAGGGCATAATAATGAACCAGTTCCTAAGCCATAATCAACTTGGAAGACAATTGTGTGTCTTAAAGACTAAACATAACCTAGGAGTAATTGGTTGTAGTTGTGATATTAACAAAAAAATGACCAATGATGGTATCAAGTGATCTTGTGACCTTTGGAAAAAACTTTGGGATATGTATGAAAGCTCAAATGAACCTCCATTCCCAAAGGATCATGTTGTAGATTATCTTGTTCCACTTGATGAGTTTCAACCATATGATCATCAAACAACTAGAATTATTGTTGAATGAGAATAGTTTGGTTGTCTTGATGACATAAAGACTTCTAAAAATATTTCTCATCTTCCTAAAAAAACATCCATTGAGACTTCAGTTTCTATGGCTCTTAATCTAGATTTAGAGGGTTCATTTTCTTCATCTTGAGGTTGAGGCCTCCAGTAATCCAACATTGGTAAATTCATCTAATGTACACACTAAGATATCTAGTGTAGACAATTTTGAGGATGTCTAGTATGGTCATTTGAATCTTGGCATTCTTTCATCTATTGAGATTCTAGATCTACATGTCTTGATATTCCATCTCCTTCATCTACTATTATGAGACACATTTTGCTACATCCATAGATTTTTGTCATTCAGTATAGTAGAACATTTATTGTCTTCTAAATATAACTACTTGGGATGATTACTTGACATACACCTTGTAGACTTGGAGGACACTATTGAGGATATCCATCTCCTCTTTAATGTTACTTTATATGGAGTTGCATAATATTATTTAGATGTTGTGGGGGAGCATTTTGACCCTCTTGTTCCTTCTCTATCTCATAATTATTCACAATTTTACATTGGTATGAAGACATTTTCTTATCATTTAAAGGAGTCACTTTTGTCTTTGGATTGTGTTCTACATTCATCTCTACTAGATTCTATATTCTCATCTTCATTAGTGTGGCTTGGAACAAATGACTTGATTATGATAGTTTTTAAGGTTGACATGGGAACACTTGAGTAGAATTCAGAGACATCACACATCTTCACTTTTCTTCCCTCATTTTCCTTTCAAGAATGGGAAGAAATTCTACATATATTCTTATTTTTGTTTCTTCCTAAGGGGAGGAATATTTTTCAACGTGATTGAAGCACTTTCAACATTCATTGTTGAGCATTTACCAACATTTAAGGAGACTCTACATTAAGGGGAGTTGCATAGTGTCTCTTCTTCTCTCTTATGAGCTAGAAGTTTTCCTTGCAATGGGTTTTTTCTTCTCATAGTTATTTGAGATCATTTTATATTTTCTCTTTTGGGGAAAAGTTTGTTACAGTAGGTTTTCTCCTTTTCTCCATATGTGAGAGATTGGATTAATACATGTGTACCTAGCATAGCCTATTAGTTTGTACTCATCCTTTCATCTTGCACATTCTCCCTAAGTTGTACTTAAGGGTGGGTGTTGGTGTGAAAGGGGTGTTTTACCTAGCTAGTTCATCACATAGGTCCTCTTTGTATTAGTTACTTAAGTTTAATTAGGGTACACATAGGATAATTATCACTTTATGTCTTAAATCATAAGATTAAGGAACATATCACAATCTTATATAATCCTATGTCTCATCTTGGTCTATATAACCAATGGTTTCTCCTTATAATTTGGATCTATTATCATTGTATATTTGCATCCTTTGATAAAATAAAATAATTCTCTCATATTTGATCTCTCTTGTGGTTTCATAGAAGTTTCTAGATCTTGGGTGGCTAGAATATTTAGCCAAATATTTCATTCTCTATAAAATTCCATATTAAATATTACAGTAACATATATCAAACATTTAAAATAAACAATAAAGTATAAATTTACAAAAAAATATGTTTGAAAATAATAAAACTAAAAAGGATAAAGGTAAGAGATTTCATCTAAGAAACAAATGGTAGTGCGTTAAATAAGGATAAACATAGAGTATTAATATCTAATAGAATATTTTGAAAATACAAAATGGTTGATGATGCAATGCAGGGTAGGAAAATAACTCACCATCATCATTCAAAGGGGTTCCAACCCACTCTTTACTCACAAACTCAATTCCTTGGCTTGTTCTCCACTATTCACTTGGTTTTCCTAGTAGGTCAATAGGCATACTTTTCATTACACAACTCTCAACTTTCCCAAAAAAATTTGTCAAAAAATCACCAATACAGGCACCCTTTAAGGCCCTCTTTCACATATCTCAAACACACTTATAACTCTTTTGGAACATCCATCCCAAAACTAGCTTTTAACGTTGATCCAACCTTGAATTAGGCCTCTTTTTCAAAGAGACACACTTCAAATCTCACATCCAAACCTTGAAACCTCCAAACAGTAAGTAAACAACCAACAAAACCTCAAAATATCCAACTTTTGGGTCCCAACTTGTTCAATAGGACCTATTTACACAAAACCCTCCTTTTCTTCACAAATAGCTAGGGCTTATTGAATCTCTCTTTCCCTAACCTCTCACAAACTCAAAACCACTTTCAATAGGCTTTATTATTCCTACACAAATTCATGTCATCCTTCCCTTATGCTACCCTCAAGTCTACTATATACTTCCTTCACAAACCACTCACTTTTCACTTGTTTTCACCCTCTACCAACTAGGGTTTCATACTCCTTCACACATATATCCTCTTTTGACCTCTCAAACCTTCACAACACATATAAATGTCCCCTAATCTCAAAGATCTCCTAAGACTCCATCAAGTTCTCAAACTGTTTCTTCAATTCACTCTCACTAGTCATGCTCAAAAGGCACAAATTTTGAGTTTTTACCAGGGTAGCGTGAAGAAACTCACTCAAGATCTTTACCAACCCAGAAATGACATTCCTACACCTATTCCTAACTTATTCAGGCCCATTCCACCAAGAAACAATGGGTACAAAAAAGTGGAATGGTCTGTCAGTTCATTTTAGCAATCAAAACCCTTGCCCCTGTTTTCAGACCAGTTTTTAGAATTCAACCACTAAATTGCTTAAACCACAATGATATCTCTCAAGAAGAAATTCAAAAAAAATCCAACATTGTCCTTCAATAGATTCAAAACATTTCAAAGTAAAACCCTATTATACAGACCCGTACACAGGCTGGTAATGGAGAGAATACACAAAAATAACAATAAATTCTGACCTTTTATTGATTTGTCTTCCACAAGTTCTTCAAAAACAACTCACATTGATGAAATTCACCTTTTTAAACACTTCCCAAACCTAACTAACTGCTTCACCTTCCTATAACAACCTTTTGAAGCCAATGACTGTTGGCCTTCTCACTCTTTTCAAATTTTGCACTTTTACATTATTTTCAAATTGACAACTTTTGCAAATTAAACAACATTTATCCTATGACCTAACCATGACTCAAATATCCACAAAAACATTACAAAAGGGCCTCTCATGGCCTTATTCAACATTATTATGACTCTATCTACCTATCTAGACTCTTTACACCAAATTCTTCAAATGGAGCAACTAGGTGCTCTACACCAATTGATAACAAATCCCTTCAACACATGAATAAATATGATCTTATCAATTCAAAACATAACTCACAAAAGGTAGACATAGGGAAGAAGATGCATGAGATAGTAAAGATAAATAGAGGAATTGAAACACAAAAATTTGAGTTTAATATGAAAAAGAGTAGTCTCAATGTCATATGTCACAATCCAAAGTATGTAGATATAGAGAGAGGAATAGGAAATACACAGAAGACTATACATTAAATAAATAAAATCTAAATTATGGAAGCTACATGAAGCACAATGAAAATTAGTAAATAAAGGAGTTGAAATAATAGACATAGGGAAGAAGATGCATGAGATAGTAAAGATAAATAGAGGAATTGAAACACAAAAAATTGAGTTTAATATGAAAAAGAGTAGTCTCAATGTCATATGTCACAATCCAAAGTATGTAGATATAGAGAGAGGAATAGGAAATACACAGAAGACTATACAATAAATAAATAAAATCTAAATTATGGAAGCTACATGAAGCACAATGAAAATTAGTAAATAAAGGAGTTGAAATAATAAAATGAAACAAGATCAAATACACCTACAAGTGAATTTGAAATACATAAATTTAATACTGTTTATAATACGTGGAAATAGTATCTTGTTGGGATATGTGGGAAACGTCTTAGTAATTATAGGGATACAAATAGTAGAGTTTTAGGGATGTTAATGGGATCCAAATCCACAAAAGGATAAGATATGGGAGAAGTAAATAAAGTATAATTAATGCCCATCATAAGTGAAAACTATGTCATGATTTTTCTTGGGTTTATCTACTAAATTAGTATCATTATAATGCAAATCAAAGAAATATGCATCATTATAAGAGATCGTGATGAAAATAATGTCAATAAAGTCTAATATTTTATTGATTGGTAGAATAACCTAACACTCAATAATATGAACAAGAGAGAGGTGTTGAGTGATTATGGTTAAGAATAATTTTTTCTATATGAAGAGGGAGAATCATCAATTAAGATTGAAATCACACTTAAGGATAAATTTTTATGTAAAATACTTGGATCTAAAATACTCATAATATTTATTCATGTAAAATCATCAGATCTAAAATACCCACAATGATTATTCATGTAAACTTGTAACATGTAAAATATTCACAGCACATAAAATATATTTACAAATGTAATACTAGATGCAAGTAAATATTTCATTCAAATAATTTTTTATTTTAAATCATTACAAAAAAATCTTCCCAAAATGTAGAAGCATCATAAATTATAAATCTACTACAAATACAAATATTTTCTAAAAAATAATCAAAATGCTAAAATATCAACAATATTAAAATCCTTCAAAATTGAAGTGAAGATGTAACCCCTATATTAAGCTACCCATAGGAAATCAAAGAGTTTTCATGCTGCAATCTCTTGGAAATAAAAGGGTTTTCATCTACTATTATGTAGAACCCAAGGGTTATGGTTTGTTCCCTTAGATATAATGGATGGACACAAATGCTTAAGATAGTTTTAGTGCTTATAATGAATCTACCAAGATGATCTATACTGTTGATACTATACACCTTGCATGCATTTGAAATTTTCTTTCCAATTTATTATTTTTCAAATTAAGTCCCAATAATGACATCCCTATTTCTTCATTATGATAGGTAAAATTATTTTTCTTAATGGTGGGGGTTTGTAATGAGATTTATTAGAAATAAGTGTAAAAATAAAAAATATAGCAAACCACTTCAAGGGGGTTACCTCCAATTATTAGATAATATGGTATGAATTCAATATTTGATGATATGATGATATCGAAGAGAGTTCACTTCCTTATTTATAGGCAAAACTATGTAGGGACATACCCCTTCATCCTAATTAAGAGGTATTAGCGTTTAACTAATATTTATGTTAGGGTTAAGCATGCCATAAATTCTTATCCATATTATAACTAGGAATAACTAATATATACTTAGAAATATATCATGTAGTAAGATCATAAAATTCCCTTCCCCTTAAGAAGAGCATTTCTTTTAATGCTTAGCAACTCTAATATCTTTCGTATGAATCATTTATCATTCCATGTTGCATCTTCAATTAGAAAATTCTTTCACTTAATTAGGAATTTTGCAATCTAATTTTGGAAATTCCATGAAGTTTTGTATATTTTTTATCAATATTTTTTCCATAATATTAGTGGAAAACATATGAGAGATTCTAAAAAATATGCATTCTTAATTAGTCTATCCACAATAAGCCAAATTAAATCAATATTATTTGTCTTTGGGAGCCCCATAATGAAGTGCATTAATAATTCTACCCACTGTTGTATTGGAATACCTAATATTTGTAAGAGGCCTAGAGTCTATTGTTTCTATTTTATTTAGGTTACATATCAAGCATTCTATAATAATTTTTTGCATATTCACTTTAATACCTTCCCAAAATAATTTTTTCTTTATAAGATGATAGTTATGAGCAAATATTCTGAAACAACGAAAAATAGGTGTTTTTATTAAATGTGGGTTTAAAATGTGATGTGATGAGGGACCTATTTTCCTTTATTTCACTAGGAAATGAGATTCCCACAATAAATTTATTATCAACCCTTAGGTGAATCAACCTAAAGTGAGAATCTTCAGATTTCCTTATGAATGAAGGATGGGGATCAAGGTCAAACAACACTTTGGGGAGAAAAACTAAAAACAAAAAACCAACTCCAAAATGCAATCTAACACTTGAAAGTTGAAGATTAAACTCAATATTTGTAGAACCAAAAAATAGAATGCAGATATGAGAAGCACAAAATCATGTGTACTAGTCACCATAAGTGCTTTTTGGAAGTTTATCTGAGACTCATTCACCCATGGACGAATGGGTCCAAGTATAGGGATTTCAACAATCTTTCGAGAGCCTTTGGTGCAGATTTGTAACTTTTGATTTGTCCAGTTTCAATGTCAGAAAGTCAGAAATCCGATCTATAGGTTAGATTCTGTGATTTGATGACAACTTTGACAACTTTGTAAATCTTGCACTTCAAAAGGTCTTCAAGTCTTCTTCAACCTAAATCTACAATCACATACACAAGAGAGAAAATACATTATTTTGGGGGAATGAGGGTTTTCCTCGATCATACCCCATTTTGGTAATCAAACCTTGAAATGAATAATGAAATGAAAGAGGGAATGAAGAATGAACAAAAATATGTTACCAATCAACAAACTCTTGAGAAGCCTTGATAATGGAGATCTTAGGAAGTCTGCAACTTGCATGAGATGGCTGAATTGGATGTGGATCTTGACACTTGTAATTGATGCTTGAAATGCTCGAACTTGATCTTGAAACCTACATCACAATGTTAGCTCCAAAAACATGCATGATGCAAGAATGATTTGACATGATGAATGGATCTTGAATGCTGCAATAAATATCTAATATATTTTCTCTTGAATGCTTTTGATCATAAACTTTAGCTCTTGTGAAGTCACATAAATTTTTTAGGTGAAACATAGTGAAATGGCCTTGTATTTATAGGTATGTATCCGTAATTTCTCAAAATTCAAATATCACAAGTCGACATTGAATTAGGGATTTGAAAACATTAAAATACTACCAAAAACATAATTTAAATTTAGTTCCAAATGTCTAGGGAGGACCCATTCTCCCATGGGAAAATGGGTCCCAAGTCCCTATACCTAGAACACACATTGCTCAATGTAAAGTGTTATATTTGGGCATTAATTATTGTCGGGTTTCCCCTTCAGAAAATGTAATTAATTAGGCTTGTAAATGAATTAAAGGGATAATTAAGGCATAATTAAGCTCAATTTATTTAAGAGGGCCCAAATAAGTGTGTAAATGTAAAGGGGTACATTTAACAACACTAAATTAAGGCATTGTTAAGTCCAATTTAATTAGGAAGGCCTAAACAAGTGAGAAAATGTAAGGGGTTACATTTTTCTACATTACATATTCTATAGTATCTTGTTAGACCCAAAAATCCTCTCTTCTTAGGGTCCATATTAACATCTTTAAGTGACACTAAATGTCTTGAGCATTCTACTTGTTTCACCCTAAAGACACATTTGGATTGTTTTGCATAGACTTTATTTCTTATAGTTCATTAACAATAGGAATAGGAAACTTATCTTTATGAGTGGTTTTTTTTAGCTTCTTGTAATGTGAGCACATTCTCCATGGATCATATTTTTTGTTAAGAATAAGAATAGGGGATAAATAGGAACTTTTATTGGGATGAACAATGTTTCTTGGTATTAATTCCACGTCATGATTATGGTCTCCAATTAGAGGTACAATCTTAGATTCTTGAAATAATTGTTGATGATGTTGAATAATCTCTTGAATTTTTGGTTGATATTGAGTTATCATATCTTGTGCTTCTATAAAATTTAATTGTGCACCTATATTATAAGAACATTTATTGAGTAGTTTCTCCATCCTATAGGAACTAAGGATTTCACTTGGTAGTGATTTTATTCCCAAAAGTTCATACTCTTTCCCATGTATTCTAAATGCCATGGATAAGTCTTGAAAATTGAAAGCTATTATTCCTAATTGTTTACTAATATGGTCACTCTATTTGTAATTTATCTTGGCAAATCAAGTCTAGTGGCCATATGGTGTTTGAGTCTTAGAATCTACATGTGATCTTTGGTTGCCTTCATTATGCATATTACTAATGAGATGTTGAATCTATTTCATATGTGAAATTTATGTTGAAGATTTTGTTTGTTTGGCTTGTGTTGGTTTTCATATTTTATTTTTATATTTATTGTAGTACAAATAAAATATGGTTATTTGGAATACTTGATATAGTTGAATATTGGACCTATAATAGTTGGATATGGTGCATGAGAAGTTCTATTCACTTTTAGTGGAGTTTTGGCATTGATGTTGGTCATAATTCAATGCATAGCTTGGTATCATTTTTAATGGGAGCTTTATGAAATTACATAGTGTGTTCTATCTTCTTATTCCAATATCTTGGTTCTTCTTTTAAAGTTGTTGGTGTTGGACTATGTAATTTAACTATGTGAGATCCATGTATATTATTTGATTAGGGGATGGATGATCTTCTACAATGGTTTTTGGTGTCATTAGGAGCTCCTGTTATGTGAGGGTTCATTGATATTGTTGATACTATTGATGAAGAATTATTATCTTCAAGTTCTTTGGGAGTGTTCACATCTTGGTTTCCATGAAAAAATCTTGGAGTCTTTGGTTAATATTTTTTTATGATATTTCTATGGAGAGGATGTAGTTATCTTTTTTTTAACTACTGATCATTTTATTGAAGCTTCATGATTTTGCAAGGTTGCATTTGAAATTGGCATGGAATGGTTTGTGGATGCTCATGGAGACTAGAGAGACTTGGATGAGGCTAGATACCTCTTAAAATTAAATATATGTTTTAGAATGTTACTCAGAATGAGGATTTCAATAGATATGCCAAGGAGCATACACATGGTTATGGATGTGAATCCTTTATGGACTTGAAGAAAAGTCTATCATTTATTGATTTCCTAGTGTTGTATGTATACATAAATCTTGTATATCACTCTTGATCTACTCAAAAGATGAATGATTTGTGAGGTATTTCTTGCATTAATTTAAAGTGCATTATTTAATTTTTATCTCTTCATCTCATATGATTTAGTGTTGAATATCAAATTTCTAAGGACTTGTTAAGAAAATGATGCACAATTTAATGGATTTTTGTTGTTCTCCTTGTTTCTTAATCTTGAGTCATGGATCTAATTTTAAGGAATTATTTGGAGAGGTACAATAAATGGTATGTGGCTTTGGGTATATTCCCTTTAATTTTGGAATGTTTGGTTTATTTGATCTACTTTAAGTATGAGAGGTTTATTTGATCTACTTTAAGTATGAGAGGTTTACATCTATTGCTACCATGTTTCCATCATATTTTTAATGCTAGATGTTGATATCCTTTTATTTTAGAAATGGTGAAGGAGACATTAATTTACATAATTTGGTACATGTTAGTGTGGTACAATAATACAATTTGATTTGTATATTATCTTTTTGGTCTTGTTCTTCCTAGATATTTGTGTTCACATTACATTGGATTTGATGTTTTTATGGATCCATGGCGATCATTATGTTTGTGTTCATGTGTTGTTAGTTTTTATTTGGTTACAACATGGGGGTTCCTTGATCTCTTTATTTTTTTAGTGTGGATAACTTGGAAGAGCTATGGAGACTAGCAACACAATATGTATTGCAACATATTTCTTTGTAGGTTTTGCATATCATCGTATGTTTCCTTAGCAATATGTAATAGAGGAGTTAGCCAAATCCTCTATGTGAAGTACTATAGGTAGAATTGGTAGTCCTTTATCTATTTTCAAATTTGATATTTCTTGTGTAATGGGAGTTTTTGGATATATATTTCAAGTTATCTTCTTTGATATCTTTGTTTGTAGGTTATTCATGTGATGACGAGTTTTCACATTTCACTATTTAGGATCTATGAATTATGTAGTTGTGTGGAATGATCACCCATTTGGTTGTAGTGGGATGAATTAGATGTGGACTATTTATATCCATGGGATTAATTCAACACTAATGTAGACTTCATTAGTTGGCCTTGTGTATGGTCATTTGTGTATTGGTAAGAGGATGGATATACAAAAAAATGATTACACTATTTTGGTTGATATGTTGATGGAATGAAGCTCTATCTATGATTGTTTGAGGTATGCCTAGATTGGACGAATTATAATTTTTTTATGGTTTCTATTCCAACTTGTATGGGAAATGAAACTACTTAGAGCCTTTGTTATCATTTGAATTTGATAGTAGGTTTGAGTGAGAGTTGATATATTACACCTTTTCATCTTCCTTGTTCAATCATGGTTGATATGATTTGAGAATTCTTCTTGAATGTTGTTATCTGCTGCAGGAGCATCCGAGCTCACAAGCAATCCCACATTACCAAAAATAAATATTTTATTTTCTTATTTAATTTTTGCATTTTTGGTGTAGGTTGGAGCTTCAAGTGAATCTTTTGGAGTTTGGAAGGATGAAATATTTATTTTATCAAGACTTTTCTTTCATTTAAAATCAAAGGAAAACAAGGTGTTTACTGTGATTTAAAAATTATTATATTGCACAATTTAAATGTTTCAAGGGTTGAAGGGGTCCATTGGCATATTATAAATTTAAAATTAATTAATATTCTCAATTTTTATGCCTATAGAAGTTTTAATGTGGAAAATGACATTTGGCATTCTATTCTTTCAATTTGCATGCCTAGAATGGAGGAAAAAGGTAGTGATTTTTATAAAAAACCAATTAATGACTTCAGTTTTCAATTTAAGGTGAATGGGCATGAATTAGTTCATGATTTTATTGATTTTTATGAGGCATTTACAACAGCAAGTCGTGGAATATGGTGCAACAATTTTGTGTGCCATATTTGGAAGCATTTAATGATGAATTTTAAACACAAAAAAAAAGAATTTCAAAAGACAATTGGAGGGAAATGAAATAGCAGATTTGGGGTGCCTATTTTGGTATCTTAAAAATATTTTAAACTATATAAAATGGAGCCTTTAATGGAGTCAAGAAGTAGCAATAAATAGCAGCAAGTTTGGAGAAAGAACTTGCAAGTTGCTCCTGAGAGTTGCACAAGAAAGAGTGCAGAAAATCAACTTGTGAAGAGAAGAGGAATAGGAGAAGAGAAGAGGGATTTTGGAGGTGTTCGAGGGAGCCATGAGGGATGCATAATGAAGAGGAAAACCATACTTTAGAAGAGGAGTGAAGTCAAGAATTTATTTGAAGAGATGAGGATAAGCTACAAAGATTCAGGTGGAGTTGAGGTGCTAGGAGTGAGATAGTTTGCAAGAGATCACATAGTTGAGCATAATTTTTTTTTAATGTATTTATTTTTCATATTAGAATTTTTTAAGGAGGTTATTTTTTGTTTATCAGCCCATAGATGACTGAAATTCATGTAAAAATTAGATTTCTTAAACAAAGCAATAAATATTTTCATTTGCAAACAATTTGTGGGGTTAATTTGCAAGCTTTTTATTTTTGTTTTAGAAATTGTTGTTGAGGATTTGGAGAGGGTTGGAGAGTGTATAAATCCTCTTTTCATTAGTGGTATCAAAGCTAGTGTTCCTAAGTTTGCAGGAAGTAGCACTGATTGGAGGTAGTTTGTATTCAAACCTAGGGGTGGAATGTCTATGGTGTGTAGACCGATCGTCGAATGTGAGGCATTCTATACCTGAGAGGTTGAAGTTTGAGAGTGTGTGGTAAGTGTTTGACGAAATGAAAAAGAAGAAAGATAATAATTTTTTCATAGTTGTGTATGCAACTGAACATGAGGGAGAGAATATTGCAGAAGTATGCTTTAAGGACAGTAAGAAGAAGAGTAGAGAAAACAAGTGTTGCAACCCAAGAGAGAAGGATGGTAATACAAATATTTTTGGATGTCCTATGTTTGATAGATAACTTGATGAGGAATATTTATTGCTTGTAGAGGAGATCATGAAGATAGAGGAGATGTTCAGATCAAATGAGAACCTTGAGAAGAATGAAAGTGCAGACCTAGTGAAATAAATTATAGCAAATGATGATGAGGTAGAAGTTGTAGTAGTAGAGAAAGAGAATAATGAAGACATGTTGGTGGGAATGAAGCATCAGATTGATGAAGAGGTAAATTTTGATTTTCCTACATTGTGTGATGAAGTAGTTGATGTGAATTTGCATAAGGAGTTAGTGCAAGAAGATATAAAGTGAGATTATGTAGTTGTAGATTGGTGTGTGGATGTAGCATATTTATATGTAGAAGCTATAAAAGATGCCACATGTGAGATTTGGTAGAGGTGGTCAATTTGTGATGGGGTAAAACCATGAAAGAGGAGAAGAGGGAAGGAAAGATTCTTTGGAGGAGGATGGTGAATGTTCCAGCAAGATGTTGGAAGAAGAGAGAGAAAATTTTAAAAGGATAAGGAAGAAAAGTGGATCAAAAAAACATACAATTTTTAAATGTTCACGAGTCGCCAACTCATGAAACATTTTCTTCTTACCCAATGTGTCTATGTAGGAGCATCCGAGCTCACAAGCAATCCCACATCACCAAAAATAAATATTTTCTTTTCTTGTTTAATTTTTGCATTTTTGGTGTAGGTTGGAGCTTCAAGAGAATATTTTGGAGTTTGGAAGGATGAAGTATTTATTTTATCAAGACTTGGATTTCAATAAAAATTAAAGGCAAACAAGGTGTTTATTGTGATTTTAAAATTATTATATTGCACAATTTAAATGTTTCAAGGATTGAAGGGGTCCATTGGCATATTATAAATTGAAAATTAATTAATTTTCTCAATTTGGATGCCTATAGAAGTTTTAATGTGGCAAGTGGCATTTGACATTCTATTCTTTCAATTTGCATGCCTAGAATGAAGGAAAAAGCTATTGATTTTTGGAAAAAAACCAATTAATGACTTTAGTTTTCAATTTAAGGTGAATGAGCATGACTTAGTTCATGATTTTATTGATTTTTATGAGGAATTTACAGGAGCAAGTCACAAAATATGGTGCAAAAATTTTGTGTGCCATATTTGGAAGCATTTAATGATGAATTTTAAGCACAAACAAAATAATTTCAAAAGACAATTGGAGGGAAATGAAAGAGTAGATTTGGGGCTCCTATTTTTTTATCTTAAAAAGGTTTTAATCTATATAAAATGGAGCCTTTAATGGATTCAAGAATAAAAAATCTATAGCAGCAAGTTTGGAGAAATAACTTGCAGGTTGTTCCTGAGAGTTGCACAAGAAAGAGTGCAAAAAATCAGCTTGTGAAGAGAAGAGGAATAGGAGAAGAGAAAAGGGATTTTGCAGGTGTTCAAGGTAGCCATGAGGGCTGCATAATGAAGAGAAAAATTAGGTTTTAGAAATTGAGTGAAGTCAAGAAGTTATTTTAAGAGATGAGGATAAGCTACAGAGATTCAGGTGGAGTTGAGGTGCTGGGAGTGAGATAATTTGCAAGAGCTCACAAAGTTGAGCATAGATTGTGTTTGAATGATATTGAATTGCTTATCAAATGTTTGTAAGGGTTTTTATTTTCTGTTAATCAATCCATTGATGACTAGAAATCATTTGTAATCATTTTCCTTTAATAGAGAAATTCATTAGTTTCATGTGCAAACAAGTTGTTGAATTTAAATTGTAATTTTTTCTTTTTCTGTTTAAGCAATTGTTTGAGGATTTTAGAGAGGGTATGAGAGTGTATGAATCCATCTCTACATTATTATCATGATTGATTTTGTAGGTATATTGTTGGAGTATGAGAGAGTGTTGAATATTCAGGTGGTACATGATTGGATAAGGGATGTTTTTCCTCTTTTTTGTGATTCCTATGGGTGTATTTATAATGTATGATACTAAGTATGAGAATATTAGGATAAGTTTCTATCTATATTGCAAATCCTAGGGCATATTATATGGTTCCAAAATCCTTTGAAAGTGTCCCTAGGCATGTAGGGTGTATTGGGAAAATAATTTATCATTTTCTCTCACCATTTTTGTAATATATTTATAATGGATGAAGGGTTCCACTAGTGATGAAAAAGGTGGCTTGTTCACATAAATATTCAATTGATTTTTTCCTAATTGTGGATGCCTAGAATGAGACAGTAAAAGAAAATTGAAGTGGAGAAAAAGGTGACTATTGAAATTCTCAAAGCAGATGCTTAGAAAGAGGCAACATGTGTCTCTTGATCTTTCTTCATTTGTGAAATTTCATGTGAAGTTTCTGTTAAATAAATTTTGAGCATCTCCCTTCGGGTTTATATTTGCACTATGCGTGCGCTAGTCTATGCATTGCCGATTTTGCTTAGTTGTTTATCAAAGCTTTGATCTACCACTTTGCGTACCTACTCTTTGCGGTTTCAGATTACGACTTTCTTTTCGAGTCCTAAGGAACTACGTTGGGCGTCCACTTGTTGCGGTTGCAGGAGGTTTTGTTCCTTTTTTTCCTGAAGGTCTCTTCGGTTTGCGAAAGGTTTCCATGGGGCTATCATTTCTAAAGAGTGTCAGAGGGTCCCACATCATGCTATGTGGTGACAGATCACAAATATTTCATGCTGGGATGAAGTAAGCAACCACAAGTAGCGAAATGCTACCACGCATATCTTATGACCAACTAATTGAACTTTCCCTCTGCTGCGATAAGGATCTCCGCCCATTGGACACGTGTTGCATCTTCGCAAACCCTCAGTAGCAATGGGAGAAAGTTTCATGCGGGCAGTGAAAGGCCGCCATGTGCCTTACGACTAATCTGTAAAGCGAGTGATGGGCTGGTTGAAGGAGATAATGCTATTGGGTGCTGCTTGTCATAATCATTCGCAGTGATGGATGACACTTGTCGGCTCGAGCTTGGCTGGGACCACCGCCATCATTGTGAGGGATACACCTGCACCTGGGATGACCAGATGCTGTGTTCTAGCTCGATGCTGTTGTAACGACCTTGGGAATATTCTGATTCAGGCATCATTGTGGAAGATTTTGTGATCTTTTCTGTTGCTGTCCTTCAAGGTAGTGGGAGGTTTTTCCTGCTATATATACTTTCTCTATTGTTGAGAAGATGGAGGAATTTTTTGGAGAAAAACACGCTGGTTTTAGCAAAAAGACTTCAAGCCTCTATTACTGTTTTATTTAGATTGCAGATTTCAAACTGTGCCAATTGTTCGGCCTTTCTATTTTTCTTGCTTTTGATTAAACTGTGAACTGTGCCTTTTACTGTCATGACACTTCATTTGAAGAACTTCTATATATGTTGGATACAATTTTACTTATCTAAATCATGTCTAATGACTCTTCTTAGTGGTGAGAATATATGCAACATTATTTTATGTCAAAAATGAATTGTCTATGCTATAATCTGAAGTCTCTGATGTTTTGGAATACAACACCATTTAGGCCCTTAAATCTATGATTCATCATGCCCATAAGCAGAGCCTGGCGCATTGCCTTAGGTTAGATTTTGCTTTATTATATCTGCTTCCTTTTCCTTTTCCTAAACCTATTATAGAAGAAGCCGACTTCTTTAAAAATATGGAGGTTACTCAGTTTAGCGCAAAAGGTCCCACTTAAACTGAGTTTCCCATAAGACACTGTTACCTTGTCATTTTTTGGCGTCAACAGTTTCATTTCCAAGTTTGATTCTCTAGGTTATAGGGAAAATATTTGGAGCCAAAAATTGTGCTCTTACACATTCCTTGGAGTAAAATAAAATGATGAGACCTTTTAATGAAGAGTCATATTTGGGCACCAATTTTGGTGCATAAGACCTATTTTCATCTCTATAAATTCAAATGCTTGGATGTGGAAAATAGTGGAACAATTATATTAAATGTACAAGAAGCAAAGTAGAAACAAGTTGAAGCACAAAGAGGTTTCTCATAGGTACACTGGTGTAACTCCCATATTAGAGGAACATAGGAGAATGGAAGTGTGTGACAAATTTTAATCTTGTTTCAAAGATAATACATATTTGGTGTCTCTTCTTGGTGGATTTTTTCCTGTAAGACTTTCTCCATGTAAATCATGTGTCATGTGATGCTTTTATGTTGCTAATTAGTGTCTCTTTGCTACTATATTTTTTTTTATTTCTATTATAAGTTCACATAAGGTGGCACTATTAAGCATGTTATGTTGGCTCATTTTTGGCATCATAAAGAAGATGAATCTAATCATGGTAATTCTACAGTAAGGTTACTTAATTTCATATTTTCATATTATAGTAGTCCAAGCTTGGTATATCACCAATTGATGTTATATCTCGAGAATAAATAATTAATGTTAATTCATTGGATAGAGATTGAAAATTTCCCAACAATAAAGGTCTAGAGGTGAGACCGGGATTAAAAATAAAAGACTTCAAAGGTTTCAATATAATGGTCATTGGTGACTTCTCTATCCAATACATTAGGAATATCCCTTGACTAAATCTTACCTTGGAATTTACAATTGAAAAATGACTTATATGTAGTCAATATAGGAGACATTGACATTGTTGTGGATATTAAATGGTTGCACTCATTGGGAGAAATTATACAAAACTTCCAAACCATGGAATTAGAGTTCCAAACTAAAAGGAAAAATGGTACTTCATAGAATGAAAAAAATAGTTCTAAGAATCATATTTACAAAAAATGGAGGTAATTTTCAATTACAAATAGGCAAATTGGGTAGTGCAAAGCTTGGTATTAGTGACTATCTTGAAGGAAGAGGGGCATACCTTGTTGATTTTCATTTCACCTTGAGCAAACATAACAAAGGATGAAAGAGGTAACGAGTTCATGGTTGGTGATAAATATTCCTAATTCTTCCCTTCCCTTGGGCTTAGAGAGTGATGCATCTAGAGAAGGATTGTGAGCTATGCTTATGTAGAACAAGCAAAACATTACATTTGAGAATCACAAAATCAAGGAGGTATAAATTTGATTCTCAAACTATGACAAGGAGATTCTAGTCATTATGAATTCATTGGCTAAATCTTGAAAATATTTGATTGACCTAGTCAATTTGTGATCAAAATAGATCACAATAGCTTGGAGTAATTTTTTAGTTAGAAGGATCTAAGCAAGTAGCAACAAAAATGGGTTAGCAAGATTCAAGCATATGATTTTTATTTAGAGGTTTTTAAAGGAACAAAAATGGTAGTTATTGATGCATTATCTAGGAAACCAATGCTCCATGTTTCACATATTTTTTTATTGAAAGGTAGAAATTATAAAAAAATAGGCTAAGGATGGGTTTTATATTGATGTATTGGAATGTAAGTTGTTGGTTTATGGGTTCATTGTGGCCAAAAAAGTCATTATCTATAAGGATATAATTTACTTAGTGGCTGAATAAAAAATGAAAGACAAAAATTTAAAGGTACTCCATGATACTCCCTTGGCGAATCACATTGGATATTTGAAAATATATAATTATACCAAGGAGAGATTCACATGGAAAGGACTCAAAGAAGGAATTATTAGACATTTGAGGATACACAATTTATTAGTAAAATAAAATAGAGAGAATATTCCCAATAGTAGTCTTTATCAATTTTTGAATGGAAATGGGAGAATATATCTATGGATTTTACCATGGGACTTCCCAAAGTCCAAGGTAAAGACTACATGTATATAGTTTAAAATAGAATCATAAAATATGCACACTTCTATACTATCCATTTAGATTTTAAGGCATAAATTTTTTCTAACTTATTCTTTAAAGAGTGTTTAAGCTTCACAAATTTCCCAAAGGCATTGTGAGTGATAAAGATATTCAATTACTGATTTATTTTAGTAAGAACTATTTTAATGGTAGGAACCAAACTCATTCCAAGAACTATGTATCACCAAAAATGGATGGAAAAACTGGGATTGTATGCAAATAGGTGGAAGGCTACTTAAGAAATAATGTTATAGATTATGAAAGGGTATGGTAATATGACTCAATTTAGGGAAGCACAATTACAAAATAACTTATCATCCATTAGGATGGATCCCTTTATAGATCTATACATGTATGATGCTCAATTTTTTTTTACCTTGTGTTGATTGACATTAGGGTTCCAAGGGTGAGTCACTTAATCGAGCAAGGTCAAGACATATTGAAGTCATTCAAGGATAATAACCAGTAAGTACAAAACTAGTACAAAATATATGTAAATCACCATAGAGCAGAGATAATTCAAGGTTAGAGACTTGGTGTTTGTGTGGTTACAACCCTACAAAAAATCCTCCTTGAAGATGAGTGGAGCAAAATAATTCAAATAATTCAAACCTTGTTTCTATGGGCCCTACAAGATTTTGATATTGAATGGTGACATTAGATATGAGTTGGAGTTGCATGAGGAGAGTAGGATTGACGATTTTTTTAATGTGTCCTATCTCAAACATGTACTTGAAAAACACATTATACCGTAAACTAAATTTCCTCAATTGGATGAAGGAAAACTAATTTTGGTCCTTGACATTAATTATGGATGTAAGAAAAAGAAAGCATGGAGTATAAGAAATCACTAAGTATCTAGTCTAATGAAAGGAACTTCTTGTTGAAGATAAATGGGAAGGACCATAGATTTTGGAACATCCTAATGTGAAATTTATTGAGGGAAATAAATTCTAGGTGGGGTAGACTTGTCATGTGCCCATTTTTGTAATAATACTATTATGCCCCAAAATTCCTATTTCACATGTCTCCCCTAGTATAATTTTGTGGGTTTGTTCTTCTTCTTTCCCCCTATATCAGTCTAATGTCCCCAAAGTCTCTAAGAATAGAGGAATGCCCAACCTTCTAAGTAGTTTTCATTCATTGAAGGGAAAAAGTTTCTCATCCATACATGCCTTCCTATCCAAGTCCAACATGTCGTAGTTCCCATCAGAATTTCAAACTTCATGATCTCAACTTGCATTTCCCTTCAACATTGCTTTTCCTTTATGATTTTTTAATTTCAAAATCCCTCCTCTTGACATGATTTTCCTTTCATCTCTACCCTTTCCTTGCCTCTTGTTAGGGAGTTAGAATTTCTCTCACTAGCATGGTTTAGTTCTTAACCATAATTCTTAGCTTGTGTTATGAATGATAGGTATCATAGAGATGCCCAACTTTGAGACTCATACCATTTCTCACTATTTATTCCACCTACCTCTAGGTAGAGCTCAAAAAATCATTGGTGCTCAGAATTTGATGCTATGACTTCCAAAGGGGGTTTTTCTACCAAAAATAATATTTTATTTTAATTACATGGATCTACATGTACCTCCCACCATGAAAGTTAAGTGAATGACCATAGCCACTTAATGTGATGCTTAGGGGTTAAGCTTGTGTGAACCTGCACCATTATTGTAGAGGACCATTTCAGGTTGTAGAGTATCCCTTCTTCATACCTTTTGTGTATATATGTGCACATGTGGACCAATTTTGAACATTCAATTCAATAGAAAAATTATGCTTGATAGGTATGGGCATTGTTTCACTATACCAATTATGATTTGAGGACTTTGATGCAGGAATTTAATATTTTTTCAATGTTTTAAGGATTAATTAATGATAGAAAAAAAATGATAGATGAAAAATATAAAACCCTAACAAAAAAATTATTTTGAGCCCTCATGTTCAAATCTCAAGACTTAAGTATAAAAAAATGTAGATTTGTTAAAGGTCAAAGGGTGAAAACCCTAAAGATCTCAAGTTCCAAAGGAAAAACCCTCTTGGTTGAATTAAAAAGCTCACCCAAAATTCATATTAGAGCTTTCATGGTGGTAGTTATCAATTGGATCGAGATATATTGAAGTATAGAAGGTTGTAAATGTTAGTATAAATTCCATTGTTCATTAGAGTTGTAGTAAAATTTGTAATGTTTATAGTCCCATTGAATGTTACAAGAAATGATCTATAATTTCTCTATCTCATAACCCATATTGAATATATGAATATTTCGGGTTTGCTAGACTTGTGCATAATAGTTTTGTATTTGTCATTTTAGGGTAATGTGAGGGAATTTGAAGTATAATATTGAGCCATGAATTTTTCTGCATAAACATTAATGTATTTGGAGTTTATAGATTAAATATATTTAAATATAAAAATATATTTACACTAAATATTTGATCATGGCATTATAAGGTATACCATGGAAACTTTTTAAATAAAATTTGTAGAGGGCTTCACATATTCTTTGTAGAAGGTTGTATTGAATATATTTATGATAGTAAGGAAATTACAATTTTGTTGAAGGATTTTATATTATTCAAGGAGTTAATGATCACAGACTTACTAAAGTTAATGCACATCTACATATTTCCTTTGATCTCCTCTATGTCCTTCCCTAGCTTCCCCTATCTTTCTTCACTAAGTATCAACTATTCCTTCAAATAATATCCTTTCTATTGTTCCATTCTTCAAGGAGAATGCTCTATATGCTATTTCTATTTAGCTCAACAAAGAACCACTTTAAATTTTATCAATGATTGTCCTGCTCTTTGTGTAGATCATTAGTCTTGACATCTAATGAGCCAATTATAGAAGTAACATCAAGTAGAGTTGAAGAAAAGTAGTGATTTTTTTTTGTCTAGTTAGAACACCTTAGGCATAAACCTTGCACCTCAAATATTCAACATTTATTTCCTCCTATTCACATATCTTCCTCTTTGGTTTTGGAGCACCATATTGAAACTTGCAAATATGGTCATTTTAGGGTCTTGAGTTGGTTTTGGGTGTTTTGAGTTTAAATGTCATTAAATAAGGTCATAATAGAACATGTGTGATGTAATAGGATTCAATTAAGTCTTTTGGGTTGGCTTGGGGTTCATTTTTGTAAATGTTGAAAATCTTGCAAATTGTTGTCATGCAAAAAGTGCAAAAAATGCAAGTTTGAGGAAGACCAATAGTCATGCAAGTTGAAAGATCGTTTGAGTCGGTTTGTTAGTTTTTTTTGCGATGTACAAAGTTTAAATACAATGTGTATGGTTGAATTCAAGGGTTGGTTGAAGTTTTGTTGAAGAAAAGCAATACAAACCACTATTTTCTGTGTTTTTCCTAAAAACATATTGGTTCAAATCTCTGTACGAAGGCATAATGATCTAAAATGCAGTGAAAAATGTGAGGGAATGAACTAGGATTATTTTGGGTTTTTTTATTATTATCAAATTTCATAATGATTTAAAGTTTTTACAACCATTTTATTGTAGGCGGGTCTGAACACCCTGTTGAGGGTTTGGAAGTGAATAAAATGGATTAATCACCCATTCCACATGTATATTAGTTTAAGACTTGGTGGAATGGGTGAAATAGGATAGAATTAGGTGTTAGAATGGATTTTAGGAGTAGGGAAGGCGTTTGGAGGGGTTTTGATTGCTGCCCTAAGTGATTTTCATGAGTTTTTGGTTCAAAATGGATGACTAGAAGTTGTAATTTGATGGAATTACATTGCTGGAGGTTGGAAGATGTTTTATTAAGCATGTATAAAAATATTTAGATGTGTTTGAGGTAGTGATAAGGTGAGATAGGGCCTGGGGTAATGATTTTCAATAAACCCTCATGTTTCAAGCATGAAATAAGCCTAAAGCAAGGGTTTTGGGGTTTGATGCATGAATGAGTGTTTCTTTGTCCTAAAATTGTTGATTTAGTCCATTTGAGACCTGTTGAGAGTGATAAAATTGAGTTTGGGAGTTTTGATGAATAATTTCACTAAGTTGCTTTGTTAAAGTGGCCTAATTTGGCCTTGGGGTGGCGTAACAACAGTGATTTGGAGGTGATGGTCCAAAGTGACCTTATGTGCTTTTAAGATATGTTAAAGAAGAGGACAATGGGTGTCTAAAACACCTTTTGGTTTCTGGGTTTGAGGAGTTTTCTAAGAGATATGCACAATTTTCCTTGTTTGCAATGCTATAAGGAGATTGTGAAGGAATTTGGAAAAGTTGTTAATTTTGAGTTTTGAAGGCAGAAAGATTGGTTGATTTTAATCAAATTGTGTTTGTTGGAAGGTTTTCCTCCCTACTCTGCATCAAGTAAGTTGTCATAGAGAGCTTGGGACTCAAAATTATAACATGTTTAAAAAGAAAAAAGATTAAGGATTGATGTAGGGGAGGGCTTCCCTTCATCCCAAATATTTTTGAAGGGGAGAGCTTCAAAATATTTGTCCTTAGTTGCTCAAGTCAATATTTTTTGTGTTGGTTGTTGAGATAGTGAGTATATTCCAAAGGAGTTGGGTTTGAGGCACTAAACATGAAATTAAAATTTGAGTCAAATCTAGGTTGACAAGGGACCTAAAATTGTGGACCAAATTAATCATTGTGAAAAGAGGTACACAATTAGTGAATTTTAGAATAATTATTGATTTATGTATAAATAAATCAAATTAAACACTATGATAACATATTTGAATGTACTCAAATTATTATAAAAAATAAAATACAAACATTTTTATCTCTTACCCTAACACACTATAAATACAAATATCATCAATAAATTAATTATAAAAACACTCGTTAAAAATTTAATACATTTTATGTAAAATTTAAACAAGTGACTATAATCCCACAAAAATTTAAATCAAGATATGTTAGAATTGATTATTTATACTCAATATCAAAACCTTATATTCAATGGAGTATTTGTTCTCTTAACAATTAGAGTAAACTTTTTATATTAATGAGTTGTTTCATGAATGCCCTTACTTGTATGGAATTGGAAACAAGATAAGGATTCTCCATGTCTGAAGAATCTTTTATTGTTTAGAGATTTTTTTTTGTTTTATTGTCTATAGAGGAGGCAACCTATCATCATTCTCTATGCCTTTCCTCATGACTACACTCAATGAATCTAAACAAGATTGCTCACAACATTAAGACAAATATAGGTAAACATGAATTCTCCACGTTTTAAGAATCTTTTGATTTTCTTTCTTTTGTCCACCACCGTTTATGTTTATAATTTTCATTTCCCTAACACAAAATAGCAATATTTTTTTCCCAATACAAACATGGTGTGTTGGGAATCTAAGTATTCATATAAGATAGTTATTATGGCATGTGATCATTATTCATTGTGCTGTATAAGGAAATTTCACATGTATCAGTCAACTTACATATAAATTAAGAGAAAAAAATAAACATATGTTATTATGTTATTGGCATTTAAAAATATTTATTGTATATTTAATTTAATAAGAAAAAGTTATGTGATTATAAAATTTTATATGAAAAGTTATGTGATTATAGTTTTTATAAGAAAAAGTTGTGTATAAAATAATAATTAGATTTTACTTTAATTTAATTTTTAACGGAATCAAAGAATTAAATTTGTATTTAATGTCATTTAGGTTATTTGTATGTTGTTTTCAATATTTTTTATTGTGACTAATTTGATCTAATAAAGATGTTTGATTAAGAAGAATTCATTTAATTATCAAGTTAATATATTCCTAAACAATGCTCTTAAATAAAAATTATGAATCTTCCCCAATCCATAATATCAAATAGTCAAATCAAAAAATTGATGCATATTAATATTCTCAAATATCATCTTTAATATATTCAATTATGAAAAAACAAGCAAACTAATTTTCAAGCATAAATTCTTCTAAATCATTTTCATGTAAGAGATCATATCCTTGTGACAAATTAGATTTGTGGAAATCAACATTGCATTTACAATATTTAGATTTGAATCACACAATTTTTTAAATTAACAGATTTTGAGATAATCATCAAACCCAAAATATCATTTCTTAATTAACGATACATTTATTCTAGACAAATTTAAGATTATCTTTCATCATCAATTTTAAAATTAAACACCCTTATCCCTTGCATACATTTAATTTCCATACATTTATTATAATAATCTATTTTAACTTTATTATCTAAATTAACTTTGTATTAATCTCACATTTATGCCATTTGCATAGATAATCCAAATGTAGAACTTCTATCCTCATTACAAAATGATTTCATGTAGCTATCTACTCTTTTTAATTTTATTTATATATTAAAAAGATATTGCATTACATTTGAGATGGTTGTGGGAGGAAAATGGCAAAAAAGTTGAATTGCCTATGTACTGGAAGAATAATAAAGTGTTTGCAATGCAATTTACCTAAGACAATTCAATAAACAATAATAAAAAACCTAAGATTTAGAGCTCGGATAAATAACAAAATAAAATGTTAGAGTTAAAATAAATAAAATAAGGTATTTACATGAATTTTAAATATTAGAATGTAATGATGTTAGAAATCAATTTATTATTTTATTATAAAATTTAATTGGAAGAATGTTTGAGATTTTGAAAATTAATTATTTTTTAATTTGATTTAGATTTATGTTTGTGAAATTAATCTCTCTATATATACAACTAATTTTATAATGTAGAATCAAATTTGGACGTATAGAATGAAATTAGTAGGGAATTGGTATCTATGTAAGATTTACCTTAGGTCACTATAATTATGTTTGTAGAGGTGGTGTACATGAACACCATTTAGAAAATTAATAAACAAGAGTTTATTCTCCTTTGGTCAAGTCCTTACAGGTAGGTCAATTAACAATGATAAACCAAAACAAAGATAATGGAAAAATATGCATTATACCTAATATGATGTATGTTGTTGTATGCCATAATAATGTTTCTATGGATGCCTCATGAGTTCTCTAAGATAAAAATCTATCTAATGATTTTTAAATGAATTCAAAATAAATAATGAACAACCCTAAATATGACAACAACACACATAAATCTACATTAAGTATGCTCACACTAGCTAATAGGAAATACCAACAAAGTTTAAATTTTAATTTAGATTTTAAAAGTTCTAGGTTTAGATTTATGTTTATAGAAATAACCTAGATCATTTGTGCACTCATGGATATGAACTAGGGTGGTGAATTAGAAGTCTAGGGATCATAATTAGTTCACTAAGACGAGTGATGATGAGATTATTGCATAGAGGACAAACTTATCAAAGTGGACCCAAAACATAAGGGAAAAGGGTACGTGATGCGATTTTCACCATTATAACTTACCCCCACTTTGATGTGCATGCGAGCTGCTATGAGAATGCATGTTAAATTAAAACAAACATTCAACTTGAAAATAAAAATTTCAAACATTAAAAGGATATGGATATAGATGATTATTCTTATATTCACCTTGCAACAAGAGATCCATCTAAAACTTGCAAAACAAAAAAAACATGGAATGAATAACTATGTGTTAAAGGGGTGTTTTACTTAGCTAGTTCATCACCTAGCTCCCATTCACACTAGTTCCTTAGGTTTACTTAGGGTACACATAACATGCTTATCATTTTATGTCTCAAGTCATAAAATTAAGATATATGTCATAATATTATGCAATCCTATGTTTCACCTTGATCTATATAACCAAGGTGTTCCCTTTGTAATCTTAGTCCATTATTATTTTATACTTGCATCATTCGATAGAATAGAATTATTCTCTCATATTTGATCTCTCTTGTGCTTTCCTAGAAGTTATTAGATCTTGTGTGGCTACAATCTTTAGCGAAATATTGCATTGTATAGAAAATTATATATCAACTCTTTGTTGAACACACTGAAATATTGAGAGTGGGGGGGGTGAATCAATATATACTGAAACTTAAGCCATTCCATTTGTAGATTAAACATCAAATCAAATTAACT